>KZ064437.1:1820-16472 GCA_002091835.1 Anopheles maculatus | reverse complement strand
TTATAAATTCGCACAGCTAATAGTCTTCGTAATATTCTTTTCTTTTTTAGCGACATTTTTCAAGAGGCAATCGTCATTTCGCTGAACTTAAAACCGATCTTTTTATCCATGCCATCTGTCAAAGCTCTTTTATCACCGTCAAAAAAATGTTTCACCGTCTAGTTAAATGTGCCAACATAACGTGGAGTTCTTTAGAATCTTTGTCAACCACTTGCGTTGATATAGTTCAAGCAATTTCATGCATATCGTGTTTAGGGACGATCACCAACGTCATACTTTATCAGTCACAGGTTGTATTCATAGCGAGTTTTCCATTCGCTTTCACCTGCCATCCATGCTTCCATGTTTCCCTCTTTATATTCCTATCAGCAGCTTACATACCGGAGCCCTACTTACGCTCCCTTTTTGAGGCATAAATTGCGCCAAAAAATAGGGTCCTCTTTTATAGTTTTCCGGCAATTTAATGATTTTATGGTCTTTGGAACCGTCCACTTATAACGTAGATGCGCTTATAACGATATAACGTAGATGGAAAGAGTTTCCTCTAGCGTTACGCTTTGTTGCATAGAGGATGAGGGAGAAGACGGTTAGTTCTAACGATACGTTGTGTAAGAAGGGTTAAGAAATTACCTCACCAATGGGTCAAACTCTATTGCCAATGACACGCACTTGTATTCGAGACAATCGAATTATGAGTTGTAAGACTCATAAAGTTTCAATCATTGCCAGTGTAATGTGCAAAACATATTCCATTGCTAAAATAAAAAATACTAGCAGAATTGGTGATGCGCGAAAAGTTATTAATAAATATAATTCGAATAATAAACATCGTCAAGTATATGCAGCCATCCCGGCAAGACTCATTCAAGAAGATACAAGAAAGTGTCATTTATCTTTTTTTGTCTTGGCCTTTTGCAGAATTCCTTAGAATTAGAACACTCCATGCGAGTTCTGGCCTACCAATGCGCCTCTGTCCATGTAGATAACTTCAAAAAGTTTTACGAGTTGGGACTTACGGTGTCATTCTGACCACAAATGTCACGATCGACCCACAACTGGTTGTCACTGGTTCGTGATGCAATGAAAGCTTTAAAAAATCCAATATTTCACCTCAGATGTAGCATAGTAGCGCCATGGTCTCGTATCTCTAAGGTCTGGTCTCGTAAGGAGGAACAAAGTCCTTTGCAATAACGTTTATGGCGATTGTACTGTATTTAATGTAATGTATGTAATGCATAATGTAATTTAATAAATAAAACCTATTGTAAGTTCTTCGAGCTTGGTAAACCACTAGAAAAAAATAAAATAAAAGATTACTAGTATAATTAATCGGTACGCCATTATTAATAAAAGCATAATAGTAAAATTTCAACAACATTTCATTTCAGTTGAACGTGGTTGGATAACTCCCAAGAGGGCGGCAATGGCGTCACCAAGAGGGCGGCAACAGCGTGATGACCTTTCTTGTCTTCTCCTCAACCTGACGTCCTAGACAGGTCCTTCCGTGATTGGAAGTAGGAAGCTCCGGGGCCCATCCTTTTATAAGTCAATCCAGATCATAAGTTGGAGGCACATACATGATTTGTTTGAGATTCTCTCATCTAGTAGAAGCTATCAAAATGATCGAGCAGGGGTTGAAAATTAATAAGGGTGCAGCGACCCAGCCAGAAATTGGGGCGGCCCGGTGGTGTATACGATAGCGGCACCGGTTTTCACACGGCAGGACCGGGGTTCGAATCCCGGCGGACCGCCTCCCAGTACGCAGGACTGACTATCCAGCTACGGGTAAAACTTAGTCAAAGAAAGCTAGCAATAGCTGGCAGGCCAAGATCTCACGAGGATATAGTGCCAAGGAAGAAGAAGAAGCAGCGACCAGCTAGTCATCCCATTATTCAGCCGTCTCGCAGCCAACAACGCATGCTGAAACCCGTTGATGCCGGCACATCGATTGTTCTACATACAACCTGACGATAATAACCGCTGACGATGGCCACGAAGCAAAGCAACAAGCCGCAGAACCAACCGATCGAACCATCTATGTGACCGAAGTGCTGACGATGCAGTCGATTGTTCGACCGCAGGAACACCGACGTTCTACTGATCGCAGTAGGTCAGAAAGCCTCTGAAGAAAACCGCTGACGATGGCCAACCGACCAAAGCACCATCGACGCAGAACACCATCGATGCAGAATCAACCGATCGAACCCTCAATGTGCCATCCAGTCACCGCCGTTGTCAACCAAACGATCGAACCATTGAGGCTCTATCACTACCAAAGTGCTAACGACGCAGAACTCCACGCCGGACCGCCGTGAAAGGAGAAACGGGGGAGGGAGTATAGGGTAATTAAATGTAGGTTAAGTGTTAAGGTTTAAAAGACCGATGTATGGTCAATAAAGGGGTCAGTCCAGTTCCGTCATTTCATCCACCGAGTTCGTTTTAGATTTAAGTTTACTTTTAGATTTAATTACATTCGTTATTGAAAGGTGGGGCCTTTTCAAGGGTGAAGCCAGAATGGTGTTGGAACAACCAGTGGTTTTGCTAACAAACACGGATTTATGCAGGGTTGAAAACTTTACCTGGCTTGGGTGACATATTAGCATCACCAACAACATAGTGACTTCCCACCGATCAAACAATAGTCTGAAAAAAAACACCTGTCGCGATGGAAACAGCTGGAGTTGTATAGAACATTTATAATCAAACATTTATCGCCACACTCGTTTCATCATTTCAGAACAACATCTGACGGCATGAAATGATAACGTCACAATCCATCGCTGGATTTGTCGTTCAGCATAGGCATGCAGAGAGATTCCAACGCAGGTATAAACATGAACGGGCACGATCAGATGGACGGATGGTCCAGCGTAAGCGGTGCATAGCGTCAACGCAAATTATAAGCACAAATTGGTACTCGAACGCGTTAATAAGTTTAAGATAAGTTGAGAGAAGCATAAACACATAATGCAAATTTCAGTAAAACGATATGCGATCGCTTAACCATATGTTAAACAAACAATGAAATATAAGCCTTTCTTTCACGCTTTTTTTTTAAACATTTATTTACAAATGTACTTACCGCTTCGGCAACATCAAATACGGAATCCAAATAAGTATAAAAGAACGAATAGTTTTAATTAAGATGATTTACATTTTAGTTCCAAGCGGGAATCTTGTAAGCCTTTGAGAGGAGATTCGGGTAAGTTTCACCTTTGTTTCCCTCTGGATGTTGGCGCTGCACTCCAGTCTTGCTTCCCCACTCCGCCGGAAGAATGAGGCAAAATCGTAGCCAGCCGAACTACGGTCCACAGTTAGAAATTTATCCTGGTTAGTCCAGTAAAAAGGTTAATCTGTCTGACCTAAGCGAAGTCGGTCACGCCCGGATTCGAGTAAGTCGGACGGCGCAAAAGACACTGCACGAAAGTCTCAGAATCGGCCATTCCTTCGCGTGGCTTGTTCACCAACGGTGGACAGTTACGTCCGGTTTTGTTCCCGTCAACAACACTTAGACACTGTCCATACCTGACGAATTCCCTTCAATTGTGTTTATGGGGAAAATGCTCCGAACGATATTTGACAGCATATACCTATTGTATCAACTTTCCTTATAGTTGAAAAACATGCAACGATAACTTCTATCACAGAGACAGCCAACCGTGGGAGTACACAATCATTTGATGAAATACGTACTAAACCAAATTAGGTATAAGACGATTACTGCGATGACCGCAGTTACAAGTGACATTAGCAAACGATAACACGAGAAAGATTATGTTAAGTTTTTTATCCAATCCAATAAAATACCTTTGCTATTACACGTATTACAAGTGGCATACAAGTAAACAAATCAGCACTCGAAAAAAAGGTCAAAAGAAGAGTGAAAAAGCATCTGAGGTATGTGAGCTACCGGGCGCCTCCATTCTAATGATGTACAAAAGATTGGTAATCCAGTTTTGAAAGTATCGTATCGAGTATCTTGAAATTCCATTTACGTACTATTTCAATTGATTATACACCAAATTTCAGGGAGGAAAAATCTCTCCTCAAACTGCTTATCGCAAAGGGCGAACTAGAGCTGTATAGAACAATAACAGTTCCCATCTTATTTTCTAAGACATTTTTTTATTATTATAGAGATTTTGAGTCAATTCGTCTCTTCTATTGTTGTGTGTGATTTCTAATCGTTAAGATTAAGTTATGAGTGTTTGTGTATGTCTATTCTGTTGTTTAAATTTGGTTGTATATACCAGTGGTTGAGTTTTTGTTCTGTTTGGGTGTTTTTTTTTTTTTTTTATTCATATAGAACGGTCTGGCCGTATTGCGTTTGGGTGTTATTTGAAAGTAAAGTGTTGATCATAACAGCGATCAAGCTGTAGAGATGTATACATCTAGATCGTTGTTGGATGTATCCCAATCAATCGATTAATAAATGTGCGAAAGGACACGTTGGTCTCCGATACATGGTCTATTCAATGGTCTGCATGGACAAATACTGACGAAACCCTCAAAGCCATTGTCGTGAAGGAGAAATTTAGAAGTACATTTGGCTCCAGATGTGAGGAAGGAGCCGTTACAATGACAAGCTCTACGAGCAGTACAATTGCATCGCTAATGACCAGCGAATTTTAATCGCCAGGCTCCGAAGGGTTGGTCATGTCATCAGAATGGTACCGTAAAAGCCAAACCGTTTAAACATGTTAGGATGTCCTTATGGACAGAGGAGGTTTTGATGTGGAACTGAACGGATTCCGTTAACGTAACGCTAGGCTTTCTTTGTCGTTATCAGTAAAATACAAACCAGATAGTTACGCATATTTCCTAAACTCTGTGTCGTCTATTAAATAAAAACGAACTATTACGCTCAGCGGGAGTCTACTACACTTAGGAGGTATCAATTGCGGTATCGCATCCCAAGCTGCTTGTATTTTCTGCCACAGTTCTTTTTTCATCTATAATATAGTGTGGCAATTTTAGATTTGATAATCTGCCACAGATTCTCAATAAGGTTGACATCTGGCGACTGTTCTACTTCTTTAGGTTTTGAATCTGCTCAGTTGTAAAAAGGGTCGATTGCAAACCAAGTGTGACGCTGTTTCAGGAGCGGAAACTTTCTTGGGCATCGGCCGATCAGGTTATTTTCACCCAGGTGTCGCTATACTATCCTGCTACTAACGGACAGACCCAGCTCATTGTCCTTGCCAACTTCAATGTCTTGGCTCTGCACAACCTTGTTGTGCACCGTCCCTCAATGAAGTCTTACCCTGGCGTTACTTTCGTTTATCTAATGTGGAGAGCGTTGAAGACGAACGTCTTCTAGCGCCCAAGACGCGCCGAAATTTCCGCTCATGAGTTCCATAGATGCTTTATCCTATATTTTTTACCATTTTTTAAACGCGACTGCTAATTTTTTATTTTATTTGTAAAGTGGTTTTATATCGCTCGAAATACCATGCTCGTATCAGCAATGTATCAGGCGCCTATCTGTAATCAACCATGCGTAAAGCAGCAAGCTAACGTGCTCCTGGTAGCAAATAAACGTGTAGCTAGCAGCAAATTACATTGTTTTTTACGAAGTTTTCATTATGGACTTGGTTTACGTTGGTGTACTTATTTTTTTTTTAAATATTGCTCAAAAAAGCGTTATTTTTTTTCATTTATTTAATTTATATTTAACACCGTGTTGTCAAGACATTATGTTTATGATGTTTCATTTTTTTAAGAAATTTGATTCTAACGTTACGATTGGTTGAAACATCAAGAACAACTTTATTAAGTCCGTAAATTGGAATACGAGGAAAAAATTGATTTGCACATCAATTTAAATAAAACAGATATAAAGATCTAACTGTTTAATTTTTTTTATTACGGCATGGCCGTATTGGTAATTATGCTAAAAATTTTTTTTTATTACGGCATGGCCGTATTGGTAATTATGCTAAAAATAAAATAAAAACGTTTATTTGTTAATCGTTTCCATAATTTTCTTTACATATCCTTGATTTCGAGTGATTGTTCACGAACACGACTATCATAACGATGACTAATTGTTTGTCACCTATAACCAGTTTGAAAGCCATTTGCAAAGAAGGTACGAGGATCGACACGGCAATAGATTCCTTTTAATCTAATTATAGTAGTCGCATCCATTTTTCACTTGCTAGGAATAGTATCAAATTTTACTTGTTGTTGAATGAAGTCATAGAAAGTCATTTATGGCAGCCCATGACCTCCAGAGCTGATAATATCAAATATCAAGATCATTACCCAAATTTGAGTTAATCCTCCTTTTTATCATGTATTCATTTTTTACCCAGTACCTGTACAATGTGTTTATAGAAGACTATTTGTTTGAGTGTCTTCGATTAGATCTTTATCGACTATCACATGTTAAAGTTAAGTTATACATAGATTACTATTTGAAAATTGGGTCGGATTTCGTTAAAGAATTTCATATTAACGTAATTAATAATCTCAGACGTTTTCACAATGCCTATCAGTATAACTTCATAATAGATTTAAAGGCAGCAATAAACAAAATAATTAAACCAATCATTAGTTTGTCGGAAGATTTTAAAAACTCAAATATATTTATAATTGACTTTATTCACTCCCACAATAACTTATATTAGGTGCGGAAATAAATAACGGCCGTTTATAAGTTTATTTTTATTCGTGGGATTTTCATCTGTAGAAATAGGGTCAATCAAAGTATTGGCCATTATTATTTATTACTTTCTTCCACCTTTCGGGTATATCGCGGATTCCTTTTCGGAAAAATAAAACATTTTTCGACCCAATCCAGGTATCCAACCAATTCTGGATCTGTTCATAGGAGGAGAACTGCTGGTCAGCCAAACCATGTGCCATGGATCGGAACCGGTAGCGTTCACCGGTGATTGTTTCTCCCGGTTTCAGAACTTCGTAGTAAATGACGCCGAGCCGGTCCCACCAAATTCTTCATCGGCGAACGTTTTGGGCCTTCCTTCCCGTTGAGCATCCTCCACGGCGAAATCACCGCTTCATCGCCGTAAACACTCGAAAGTTCTTTTCTTTCGAAAGCTGCCGTTTTCTTCGCTCGAAACAAAAAATAACAACACCTCCCGCATATGGCGCTTATCCGGCTCAAAATCAGACATTTTCAAGAACTAGGAACTTTTACTCGCACGAAATAATCACTTATCTGTTTACACAGTTTGATTATGTTATTCTTGAACTTGATTTATGAAGTTTGTAAACGACAAAATCGCACCCAGTCCACAGTGGCCTCATCGATTTCGAAACGGTCGTTATTTATTTGCGGACCTAATATTATTCAAGTACGACCGTCGAACCGTATTGCTTCACCAACAACTTATCATTGCTAAAAATAATTCCTTTTGGTGCTACTAGCATGTTGTGACAATCAGTACATCAAACTTTGAACTGGAATCTATTTTGTTCTTGAATTATACTTACATTTAACAAAATTTTCAGTACAACAAATTTTCTACACATGAGCCGCAATTAATCAACTTCCTGGCAACAAATGAATAAACAAGTATATTGTATGAAAACACAAAGCAAAAATTGTAAGTAATAACTCTAATTTCCAATTGGCACAAGACTTCTGACGCACCCAACAACACTCATAGAACCCACTTACTTCCAGTTTTTTGCCCTTCTGCCCAACAAACTAGCGCCACCGGCGGTAGTGGTATTATTTTTCGCCGCATTATTTGCACGGCACTTAAGTTCTTCTGATCACTTTGATAAGCAGCCAAGATGGAGAAAAGTAAGATGTCAAAAGCGGTATAGACGATAACAAAATGAGTCGAACGAGAATTCCACAATCCCGGGAAGTCCCATCTGGGCCGTTCCCCCATAGTGAGGACTGACTATCCAACTATGTGGTAACAATAAGTCTAGTAAGCCAAAAAATGACAGGCATGACCTAAGAGGTCGTTAGGCCAAGAAAGAAGAGAATGTACGTTTGGTTCTGCACTCCTATACTTTAACCCATTTGTTTAAGCTCTACTACAAGTTTCAACTGCAAGCCACCGACTCCGTCGAGATTTGAACCTAGTTCGGACCGTGTTATCGATCCTTTATTGACTCCACTTTTAAAAATTACATATTTCAACATAGACATGACCCGATGTTACACAGGCTGATTCGTCCATATTTCCATAACAAGACAAGTGCACTACTATTTAGTGTGTTGCCAGGCGTGATAAATAATTTATAAAAAAGTAAAACGGGAAGAGCTGAAATTACTTTATGAAAACGAAAAAGGGATGTCATAGCTGAGGCAATGATAATCAGCAATAAAGTTAGTAAGCAACGAAATTTAGTGAAAGAGGTGTTAATAAATAAAGAGGTGAGCGAGTTATATTCAACGCAACATGATATAGCATGATTGCAGCATCATAATTGTTTTGGTTCTCCAATAGAATTTCTATTGGTTAATTTTTGTATTAATATACTACAGTATTGCTTCGAGCTCGAAAAAATGTAATCAACAAGAGACGACGATAAAAAAAGTTGTTTACTTAAACATTGATTTATTGCCACTAATCCTTCCGAAGTAAAATATTTGGAGTTGTAATGTAATCTGAATTTTCCATAAACTATGCAGTACTGTGAACTCGGATTGAAATAACGGATGAAACAATATAGATCTGTGGTACTGTTGCTTTTTCCACAAACAGATGCTACAAACAGAAATGCAGTATGTATGTAAAGCGGGACGTTACGCAACGAAAGATATGATAATTTTAATTAACAAATTAATACACTCGGGAAAACCCTTCCCATCCTTCCAGTAGTATCTCTTTCACTATATGAAGAAATCGAATGAGAAGTTTCGTATCGTAAAATCGCTTTTGCTCATCACTAATCGCGCGGAAGATCCCGTGACCAAAAACCCCAGAATCAGTCGTGATCTTTTTGATCCTACCGTAACACTACCGATTTGTTCAAACTCAACAAGTTCGAAACCATTTCGTTCTCTCCTGCCCTAAGAATAGAGAGATAAACAAAGTAGGCCCGCAGTAGTAATCTATTCCGCTTCGCTCAACGATTCAAACAGCAGTTTTCTGTATTCCCAAATATTATTATTATTTTTTTAATCTCATGTAATTATTTCAATTTTTGAAACAGAGGGTATTTTAAAAAAAAACAATTTAATAATAAATAAATAACTTCCAAATAAGACATTGGAAAAATATACCGAAACTTTGCTTTTATAGAACTTTTCTCTTAAATTATTAATTTATTGAATTTCTTATGTGTCTGTCTCATCTTGAAAAAAAATTTAAACGTCTTTACGTCACACTACAACAACGGAGTGGCGATATTGAAAATAATAAAAAAAAATCATACACTGACCCAAAAAGACAGGGTTTCTAAAAACACAATTCAAAACAATGTTAACTTTAACAAATGTTTTTTAGCAATACGGCCAGGCCGTTCTAATCGAATAAAAAAAAATGTTTTTTTTTTCTAAATTACTTGTATGTTCGACATAATTGTTAAACAATTACATTTGCCATAAAACATATTTTCCGAAAGTGTGAGGAGGAAGTAGTAATAAATTCTTTACAATGTACTAGATTAATCAATGTTATTTGTCTCTTTGTTTGTGTTTTATTAATATAGAAAACAGGTGTTCGTATAGTCGTGTTAGAGACTGTATCATCTAAAAGACCGGTTACAACATATTTTAAATGAATTCATCTGTGCTCGGATGCGAAAACCTGCAAATCATTCATTCAATGTGTGGGATGATGTAAAGAAACAACATTACATTCTAAACAAAATTTTCAAAAAAAAAATCATCGATTGCCAACGTACGCAAACAAAAGAGTTTCTGCGCAAACGCAAAAAACTTTTTCGCCGCATGAAAAAAGGTCGTACGCGTTTTCTGGTCATTCGACCGTCCAATATGAACAAGATATTAAATATACTTTATTTATACGTGCATAAACATTATATGCAAACGGGTAGCAATTCATTTAAGCATTTCTTAATATTATAACTAAATTATTTACACAAGGATCGATATTCTCACATGCCGTTTGCGGGCTGCATTGAAAGGCCATGCGGGCCGTATGTTTGACATGACTGCTCTAGATATAAATGAAAAATCCTGAGAGCGATAAATATACCGAAAATGATTAGAAATAAAAATTTGCTGTACGGGTAATCAAATGCATACGACGTGGACATTAAGGGATATACGAAACATGAAATACGAGGAATACGAAACACAATTAGAAGATGCGCTCGTAAAATAGCAAGTATGCCTGCACTTTCAGTACGCTTTCCTCTGTTACCTCTCGTACATAGCTATCCGACACACAATACCATTTGCCGGGAGGTGGTTCTACATCTAGCAACGGTTCGGTTGGCTTTGCGGTATAACCGACCTCACCATCCGGCGCGTCTTGTTTATCCTGCTCCCGTGGTAGCTTCTGACCGCTGTCATCATTATCGCTTGTTGTATGCGACGAGCTGAGCGAATCATCACTATCTCGTACGTGTACTCCCATGCGCAGCGCCTGCTCTTTGGCCATTTCCTGCTCCGACTTGCGATCCAATTCGTCCTTTGTGCCCTGCGGGATGAACTTCCATCGCTCATCCTCTGGACCGAACATTGGTCGTACCTTCACATACGCGACATAATGCCCACCGTGCATTGAACCAGAGTGCTCCACTAATCCGTACAATGCGTACAAGATTCTTTTCTGACCGGGCCTAATGTGTGACGCACGCTTAACCTTCGAACCACAAAACGGCGCAATGTCGAGGACGAATGGAAACGAGACCAATTTGTTTAGCTTTTTAAATACACTTCGCAGACCAACCTGGAAGCGCTTTAGATGCAGTATTAGCACGGCGGGTGGTTGGGAAATGAGGAACTGCTTGGTCGCATTCGTGTTGACCGATTTCCCACCCTTACCATTGATGCGTTCCGTGCACGCCTCGCAACATACCTTGTTGTTGCCGGTCATCAGTTCGACAGCGGTAAAATTATTAAAGCACGATTGTATCGAGTATTCGCCGTCCTCACATTGATAGCGCGGTGCAATCGTGTTACTCCAATCCGCATGACTAAATGTTCGTTGACGGCCGCGCTTTGGCTCACTAGTGCACCCATCATCACCGCCCTCCCGTCCACTACCTCCTATGTGCGGTTCTTCTCTTCGCTTAGCGGTGTCTTCTTCTGTTTCGCTGCTTCCAGCATTCCCAGCCGAAAGTTGTCTCGCCATGTGTGCTGCACGCTGTACGCTTATGCCAACTGCACACACGATATTGTTTCCGTCTGATTCCTTATTAAGATTTTCTGGTGTATCGTCCAGTTTTTCAGGCAAAGAACGCAGTTGGTTTCCGTTTTGATCCACAATTGACACAGAACCATTCTTCGATAGCGGATCATCTGTTACGTCATTGTCCTCTACATCGGCGTCTGATGGTTCGTTCGATTCATCAGATGACTCGTCATCGTTCGCTTTAGAACCATCCGGTTGATCATCCGTCAGCGGTATCATATGTGCCATGGCTTCACTTTCTTCAGCAACATTATCTCCGCCAGCAGACATCGGGATTCCACTGCCAGTTCCCACCGATGATAGATTAATTCTATTCTTCTGATGCTTTGCAATCCGTTTAGCCTTTTTATTGGATTCTCGTTCTTTTTTGCTAGCAGACTTCGACACCGACGTTCCACCAGTATTTGTGGCTGGCCCTCCCTTGGTATTTGTCAATGGTGTCAATGCGTTTGGACTATTGCTCTCTGGTTCCGGGCTACTTCGACGTCTGATCGGTGGCTGCGGCTTCTCTACGCACACCGGCAATGAGATATCAAGAAAGTATTCGTGTTGCGACGAGGTATGATGGCAATCCTGGCAGGTTAAGGTAGAGACGAGCGAACCCCTGAACACCTGCTCGGGACGGAACACCCACTGGGATATCTGTTCGTTGTAGAATTTTGCCAATGCTTTCTGCGTTTTGTCCACGTTTTGCTGCTGTTGCCGTGTTTCCAAGCCAAGGGTTTGTAATATTACAGACTGGTAGCGGCGTAAATCATCCGTGCGAACGCTTTCCAAAAGATGTCGCAATAACTCGTGTGAATCATGTTGATCACCTCCGTCGAATTGGGGCCACTTGCTGGTCAGCTCCTGAAGCAATCGGTTCGGTGATAGTGGGTCTTGCGCATTAGTAGTCAGCTCGCTTAACAACTCAGTAAGAGCTTCTGTAAGACTACGCCAACTGAACAATTCACCGTCTATAGGTGACACTACCATCTCGGAACCGTCCGGCAATTTTAACATTCCACCTGGTATGTGCACTTTCTCGCCTTCCGTCGACGACTGTTTTAAGATATGAAGCAGATAAGGTGTACGAGCCAAACACTGCAAGACGGCGTTGAAAAAGCAAGTGTTTCCTAGATTGGACAAACCTCGCACCCGGGGCAGTGTGTCGACAATGTTCCTCGTTGGTATCGGATGCCGTAACACGGACGACGCTGTGTTGTTTTGACCAGACCCTGTTCCACTGTAACCGCTACCCGTTTTGTGAACATAAGTTTGATTGTTGGAGTCAAATTTGGCAGCATCCGGCACATCGAATGAATTGTTTGTAGTTGATGGACGTACATCTATTACCATGTTTCTAACCGACTCCGTCGAATCTCGTAATTGAGTGTCCATTTCTAAAACGCTGGTTTGCGCAGTATCGGAGAAACGCACTTTCGTTACTTCTCGTTTAATGAGCTCAACAAGTTCGAGAAGCTTCGGTTTGGCGTACGGATCAACTGGAACATTACAGGAATAACACCACACATCCATCGTGGTAGTATTCATTGCAAGCGCATGCATGTCCGACCGAGGCGTCTATAAGAATATAAAAATGGAAACACAGGTCATAGAGGTTAACCTTTGACAAAGCGCACGAGCGTATCCGGTGATTTTTGTGTTTGCGCGTATTGTTTTTATTTTTGCACCGTACACAAACTTACCGCGTAATGTTGTAGAGCATGCTGATTTTTCTTCCGGCCACACAACTGAGTTCCACATTTGAGACAGAGCCACAGTGTTTTGTCACAACTAGCATCACTGAACTCTTTCGATGAGTCGTGAATATGACTTCCAGCATGCGTCGTTGGCTCATCCGCACACTTGCCACAAACCTTCTTGTACCAGCCGTCATTAGTTTTGATTTGTTTCCGTATTGTGTTCAGATCGATGGATTTTTGTACATGTGTACAAACTTCTCCACCGTTCATCTTAGTGGAGAGCAACGTTTCATCGTTTGATTCCGTCGAGGAGGCTCCACCATCAACTCGGTAGTCACTGCGCTGCCTTTTTCCCATAATAGTGTTCCTTCTTCTGGTAGGTTTGCTTTTTGAAAATGATTCTGCAATAGATTATAAAGAAAATTATTCAATTACAAATAGGTGCTATAGTTCCGCAAAATGGTTTTTAGCATTAATGCACGGAAGCGATAAACTATGCCAAAGTTGCTCACCATCTCTTTCGAATACAATACGGGGAAAAAACAATGAATAATTTGAAAAAAAATAATGGTAGGCGATAATTCTATAACTAGATAGCACATCCGTCGGTATCACATAAACATTTGTCGAAAGTATCTGAGGGCACAAAATAATACTATTTACTTCATGCATACCGTGACTAAATTAAGCCTTCAAAGAGAGGTTAGCTATATTATATTATTAGAAATGGCATGTGCATATGTAGAAGTATCATTCACACATATACCTACCGTTAATGAATGGCAATTTTATACTAATTTTGATATTTTTCGGGCAAGAATAAAGATTAATTCACCTGCAGCTCCACGTAATATTGACTGATTCAGCACATTTATTTGCAAAATTCATAGAAAGCACAACCCATCGATTACACCGCGAACATACCAAAGAACCCGAGGATGGTCGCGTGCATGCTCACATGATTGCTCTAGATCAGATTTCCACAAGGTATATACATCATAAATGTCAATCACAACGCTGTGTGATTGCCTTCCAAAGGTAGTTAAAATAAAGGGGCGCTCAGCCCATTTTGAAATGTAAATTTTTTTTTTTAAATATAAAGCAAAGCTTTAAGTTTGATATACCTCATTCGCCTCTATTTTTTTTTATTTGTAAATATGAATATTTCAACATCCGATGGACATCTATTTTTTCACATATGTGAGAATAAAGATAGTTGCACGAGTGGGAAAAAGAAAAAAATTATCGGTTTCGTTTTTTATGTAAAATTTTAAAAATCATTTTTTCATAACCGCTGTCAAACCATTGTCCGCTGGATGCGAGATTTTGAGAAAGGACACAGAATGTTATGTTCTTCCGTAGAGTAATCCAACTCGACTGACTTTTAATTCCCTTTTCAGCTTCAAATTGACAATCGCTTTCTCTCTCTCTCTCTCTCTCTCTCTCTCTCTCTCTCTCTCTCTCTCTCTCTCTCTCTCTCTCTCTCTCTCTCTCTCTCTCTCTCTCTCTCTCTCTCTCTCTCTCTCTCTCTCTCTCTCTCTCTCTCTCTCTCTCTCTCTCTCTCTCTCTCTCTCTCTCTCTCTCTCTCTCTCTCTCTCTCTCTCTCTCTCTCTCTCTCTCTCTCTCTCTCTCTCTCTCTCTCTCTCTCTCTCTCT
>KZ064434.1:0-13351 GCA_002091835.1 Anopheles maculatus | reverse complement strand
AACTCCCTGATTATGCCGGAACGCTCGGATGTGCAACGGATAAGTGGCGGAAAACAACGATGCATTGGATCGGTACCAGGCGGATGATTCAATCGACATCACTGGCAGCAAGCAGGCATTCATCGCCGGTGCCAATATCAATGCCGATACTCGACACATCATCCGTTGAATCGAAGGCGACACAGGTGTCCACGATTACGGTGAAGGAAGCCGAACAATCCGGATTGATTTGCAAAGTTCTCCGGGTGGAGGAGAGGCTGCGATCGCCGTGCACCTTTGTAAAGTGGCGGTCAACACGGCGAACGAAGTTTCGTTAAATGAGGAGCTTCCCTCCCGCTGAAATGAATGAACAAAATTAAGCCTGAAAGGCTGTTCTAAATTCAACAAATAAATGTTAAAATTAAAACATTTTAATGCACTTATTTTTTATCGGTGCCATCCGATACTGGTTCATTCAAATCCAAGTAACAAAACACAAGCAAATGACGTTTATACGCTTGGGTTAAACTCACCAAAAAAATATATTTTTTGACTGATACAAATTTACCAGGCGGATGATTCAATCGACATCACTGGCAGCAAGCAGGCATTCATCGCCGGTGCCAATATCAATGCCGATACTCGACACATCATCCGTTGAATCGAAGGCGACACAGGTGTCCACGATTACGGTGAAGGAAGCCGAACAATCCGGATTGATTTGCAAAGTTCTCCGGGTGGAGGAGAGGCTGCGATCGCCGTGCACCTTTGTAAAGTGGCGGTCAACACGGCGAACGAAGTTTCGTTAAATGAGGAGCTTCCCTCCCGCTGAAATGAATGAACAAAATTAAGCCTGAAAGGCTGTTCTAAATTCAACAAATAAATGATCAAATTAAAACATTTTAATGCACTTATTTTTTATCGGTGCCATCCGATACTGGTTCATTCAAATCCAAGTAACAAAACACAAGCAAATGACGTTTATACGCTTGGGTTAAACTCACCAAAAAAATATATTTTTTGACTGATACAAATTTACCAGGCGGATGATTCAATCGACATCACTGGCAGCAAGCAGGCATTCATCGCCGGTGCCAATATGAATGCCGATACTCGACACATCATCCGTTGAATCGAAGGCGACACAGGTGTCCACAACTACGGTGAAGCAAGCCGAACAATCCGGATTGATTTGCAAAGTTCTCCCGGTGGAGGAGACGCTGGAGGAGACCTTTGTAAAGTGGCGGTCAACACGGCGAACGAAGTTTCGTTAAATGATGAGCTTCCCTCCCGCTGAAATGAATGAACAAAATTAAGCCTGAAAGGCTGTTCTAAATTCAACAAATAAATGATCAAATTAAAACATTTTAATGCACTTATTTTTTATCGGTGCCATCCGATACTGGTTCATTCAAATCCAAGTAACAAAACACAAGCAAATGACGTTTATACGCTTGGGTTAAACTCGCCAAAAAAATATATTTCTTGACTGATAAAAATTACGCGTAATTTTGACTTTGCGCGCCATCTAGACGTACAGTCATGTTTTTGATTTCCACCACTCATTGCCATCGTTCCGCGCCATGTTAAGATCCTCTCTCTTTCCCCCTACTCCTTTGCCTTCCCTCTAAATTAAGCATTACTTAGTTTAAAGTAGATTGTAAGTTCGTTTGTGAAGCCAACGGGCAGACAATACGTAAATAAATTAAATTAAATAAATAAATTAAATTAATACAATTGGACCGATACAAATCAAGTAGAAATTAAACAATTTTTTGGATTAATGATATGGATTGGTTTAGTCCCACTAGGAAGATTAGACAGCTACTGGTCACGAGACGGTGTGTATAATTTTTTGCAACCACGATCAGTTATGGCACGCAATCGATTTCAATTATTACTGACAATGCTTCATTTCAATGATAACTCACAAATACCTCCAAATAACAGACTTTTTAAAATCGAACCTTTAATTTTAATGCTTCAAAGAAAATTTCAATCGATGTTCTGCCCAGGACATGATTTTGTTATAGACGAAACTCTCGTGCCATGGAGAGGCCGTTTAGTTTTTAGACAATATATCCCAAGCAAGGCTCATCGTTATGGAGTAAAATTATTCAAACTGTGTTCAGTTGCAGGTTATACTTGGAATATAAAATTATATACAGGAAAATCAGTTACTGGAGAACGTGAATTAGATTTAGCACAGAATGTATGTGTAGAGCTCAGTAAATTATTATTGAATGAAGGTCGAACTATGTATATAGCTAACTTTTATACTAGCTATGAAGTTGCAAAATACTTTCTGACTCATAAAACGCACGTAGTTGGAACTCTAAGAGCAAACAAGTAAGGTATTCCAAAAAATGTACTGCTGGCAAAATTGAAAAGAGGAGAATTTATTGCTAGAGAAAATGAAGAAAAATGAATAGTGGTGTTAAAGTGGAAAGATAATGAAATGAATAGTGGTGTTAAAGTGGAAAGATACTCGAGATGTTAGAATTTTAAGTACAAAACACGCTCCGCTGATGGTTCCAGTAAATAACCAAAAATCACAAAATACCCAAAAAACACAAAATAGCGAAGGATCGTCAAAACGTCAAAATAAAAGAGCTTTGGAAAAGCCACAAGCAGTATTAGACTACAACCAAGCAAAATGTGGTATAGACCTCTCAGATCAAATGGGCTCCTATGCCACAACCCTTAGAAAAGGAGTGAAATGGTATCGACAATTAGCTCTCGAGCTACTGTTGAGAGTTTCAGTAGTTAACGCGTGGGTACTATACAAATGTGCCACAAATAAAAAAATTCAAATCAGGAATTTTAGGGACTTTTAAATAGTCAGTCAACTTTTAAATTTTTCTCCTTCAAACATTCCTAAATCTATTAATAATAAACACCAATTGAGGGACAGAGTTGATAGTGATGGCAAAAAAATTAGACGAAAGTGCAGCAATTGCTACAACTCTATATCTGCTAATAAAAGCCGCGAAGATGCCCGAAAGTTAGCAAAGCAGACACACACTTACTGTGTTACCTGCCCTGGGGAGCCACAAATGTGTTGTAATTGTTTCGAATTACTTCATTACAAATAATGTAAAGAGAGTTAAAATTTCTGAAATAGATGGATTTGATGGAACTACCATAAGTACACATTTGAAACAGCAATATTTGTGTTCATTTACAATTTATTGTTAAAATAATAATACGGAAACATTTTCATAATTTTCAAATAAGTTTATTCGATATCCAACGTATTAAATTGTATTCAAGAAGAGGTTTACTATTGTAACTGAAATTTTCGAAATGATGCAAGTAACCCTGCTGCGAAAACGATAAGAACGAAGCGCGACAACAAACATTAAGTACGAAGGACACGAACGAGGATCAGATGTAAAAAGCGACGGTACGCGACGGACGTGAAATAAAGAAAAAGCGATACGAGTTATAAGCTGTAGACAGGATCGAGAGCGAAAGCGGTAAAAGAGAACGATTCTGTGTAGTGCAATGAGCGATAGTGAAGGAGAACAGTTTGCGCAAGCTGCGGCCGGACCGTTCGTGACGGATCGGAAAAAACAGGACAGCGACGTAGTGGCGTCACTAAGGAAGAAGGTGGAAGAGCTGCAGTTGAAACTCAGACAGAGCGAAGAAGCAAGTGCGATGGAGAAGAAAATGGTGACCGAAAAAAACCACGCGGTAAAAATGGTCGAAAGCGAGGCGCTGATAGGAAGAGTGCCAGACGTGAGAGAGCTCCGAGAGGTCATAACCCCGTTTGACCCCAAGGATACGAATTGCCCGGATGCTGTAAGGTGGTTGGCGAATCTCGAAGAAACCGGTGAGGTTTATGGATGGACGGAGGCATTGAAGCTGCATTGCGCGCGGCTCAGCTTGGGAGGATGCGCGAAGCTGTGGTGGGTAGGTGTCCGGAATGAAACCAAGACATGGCAAGCTTTCGTTCAAATGGGGCACGCAAGAAGAAGAAGCATTCCTTACCTTAAAAAAGAAACTAACGGAAAGACCCCTGTTAGCGTTATACGATCGGGAAGCAAACGTAGAGTTGCATACGGACGCATCTAAGGAGGGGCTGGCTGGAATATTGATGATTGAAAGTACAGGACAATGGAAACCCATTAGCTATTTCAGTCGCAAAACCACAGAGCTGGAAAGCAGCTATCACAGTTTCGATTTGGAGGGCACAGCCAGTAGATATGATTTTAGGACGGGATGTCATATGTCAACCAGGAGTGGTCGTCACATTCAAAGAAGGGCAGGTAACGTTCACCAAGGATAAAACAAATACGATAGCACAAGAAACTAAAGAAAAGTTGGACGACGATACCGTACAGAAGACAAATGGAAAAGCCACTATAAAGGGAGAAGAAATAGATTACGAAGGAAATCCGAACACAAAACATGACATCACGAGAATGGTAAACGCCTATAGAGACTGTTTCGCGAAAGATATGAACGAATTAGGAACGGCAAGCGAAGTAGAAATGAAGATCGAGCTCACAGGCGAGGGCCCAGTTTACGTTAAACCGCGGAAGATGCCATATGCAAGAGAAACGGTAGCTCAAGAAATAGTAGGAGAATTATTAAAAAATGATATCATAGAATCGTCGATTTCACCCTACAATAGTCCGATAGTGTTAGTACAAAAGAAGGACGGCAAGTGGCGCATGGCCGTGGATTATCGTGAACTGAATGCAAGAACGGTTAAGGATAGGTACCCACCACCCGATATCGAGGGATGCCTTAATGCTCTAAGCGGGTCGAGCATTTTCATCACATTAGACCTCTATTCAGGCTATTATCAAATACCAGTGGAACGATCATGTAGGGAAAAAACAGCGTTTTCGACACCTGACGGTCATTTTCAGTTCAAAAGAATGCCCTTTGGGCTTGTAAATAGCGGCGCCGTGTTCCAAAGGGCTATCGATAAAATGGTGAAAGGATTGAACCAGAGCAGAGTAGTGGCATACGTTGACGATATTATTATTGGAGCCCGTGATGCGAATGAGGCATTGGAGCTATTAGAAAAACTGTTGATAGAGATCAGGAAACATGGATTTACCATCAATTTAAAGAAAAGCCAATTCATGAAGTCGAAAGTAGAATGCCTAGGAGTCGAGGTATCAAAAGATGGTATCAAACCAGGGACGCTGAAATGTCGAGCAGTAACGGAATTTCCCACCCCAAAGGATAGCAAACAAGTTCAAAGATTTCTAGGACTGGCGGGATATTTCAGAAGGTTCGTAGAGAAATTTAGTGTAATAGCCAGACCCCTACACGCGCTAACTAAAAATGGAAATATGTTCAAATGGGGCACGCAAGAAGAAGAAGCATTCCTTACCTTAAAAAAGAAACTAACGGAAAGACCCCTGTTAGCGTTATACGATCGGGAAGCAAACGTAGAGTTGCATACGGATGCATCTAAGGAGGGGCTGGCTGGAATATTGATGATTGAAAGTACAGGACAATGGAAACCCATTAGCTATTTCAGTCGCAAAACCACAGAGCTGGAAAGCAGCTATCACAGTTTCGATTTGGAGGTTCTAGCAGTGGTAGCCAGTGTAGAAAGATTTCGACAGGATCTGCTAGGACGACCATTTGTGGTAAAAACAGACTGCAGTGCGGTTAGAGACACATATACCAAGCGCGAAATGAATGCTAGGATAGCCAGATGGTTCTTAAAACTACAAGAATATAATTTCTGGATTGCACATAGAGTAGGAAATAACATGGTGCACGTAGATGCACTTAGCCGCGGCGCAGTTGAACCGGCGGAAACAGAGACTACGGTGGCGGAAAGAATATTAGCGATAGAAGTAAACACCGATGACTTTCTAGCAGTCATGCAGAGGCAAGACGAAAGGATAGTGGCAATCATAGAAACGTTACAAAACCCGGTCACAAACGATTCAGACAAACAAATTCACGATAACTACAGAATAGAGGGACAAAGGCTCATGAGAAAGATAGACGGAGAGTGTAAGTGGGTAGTACCGGTCAGAGTAAGATGAAGGATAGTAAGGGCGTACCATGACGAAATGGGCCATTTCGGAGTAGAGCGTGTACTAGAAACCCTGAGGAAAAGGTTTTGGTTCCTAAAAATGAGAAAGTATGTACATGGCTACATAGAAGCATGCCCGAAGTGCGCGTATAACAAAAGTAAGGCAGGAAAACCAGAAGGGTATCTGCATCCAATACCTAAGGAGCCAATTCCATTCCATACAGTACACATAGATCATTTAGGACCATTTGTGAAATCAGCGAAGGGAAACCAGTACCTGCTCCTTATGATATGCGCATACTCAAAATTTGCGATACTAAAAGCAGTGAGCTCAACAAAGACAGCACCAGTAATGCGATTTTTGGAAGAAGTGTCAGCAATTTTTGGAACCCCCAGCAGGATTATCACAGATAGAGGTACGGCTTTTACATCAAAAACATTCGAGGAATACTGCGAAACAAATGCTACTCAACATGTAAAAGTGGCAGTAGGTACACCGCGAGCGAACGGACAGGTAGAACGTTATAACAGGACGATTCTGACAGCACTACGATGCTCCATAGAAGAAGATAGTAGAAAATGGGATGATGAACTGCGGAAAATACAATGGGCATTAAATAACACACGAAACACAACAACGAAGCGAAGCCCAAGCGAATTATTACTGTCCTATTGCCCCAGGGACATACAAGTCACGACACGACGAAGCGGATAATACGGTGCAAGGGATAAATGATATAAGACAGAAGGTCGTAGAGGAAACAAAACGACAACAGCATAAACAAAAAAAATATTTTGATAAGAGACGTGCGAGGCCCCAGGCGTATGAAGTAGGCGACATGGTGCTAGTAGAGCGAGACGTATTAGCAACTGGCGAGAGTCGAAAACTGGAGTCAAAATATAAGGGCCCATATTGGGTCGTAGCGAAATTACCGAACGATAGGTACGTGATAGAAGACATCCCAGGAGCCCAAAGGACCCAACGTCCTTTGAAAACAGTCTATGCAGTAGATAGGTTAAAAAGATAGGGTACACACCCTGAACTAGACACAGAAGCGTTAGAAGGGAATTATGCGCACGATGAGGTCGCTGCGGACAGCGACAAGAATGTGGTGTCCGATTGTAACTGAAATTTTCGAAATGATGCAAGTAACCCTGCTGCGAAAACGATAAGAACGAAGCGCGACAACAAACATTAAGTACGAAGGACACGAACGAGGATCAGATGTAAAAAGCGACGGTACGCGACGGACGTGAAATAAAGAAAAAGCGATACGAGTTATACTATGATACTACATTTGTCTCATTCTTACATGTGTATAATGTGACATTGAGTGAGAGAGATGGAGTGATTCACATGTTAATCGCTCAACGAAAACCGTCTCACAAAAATGTATTTAAAAATTATTTAAACCACAGATATGCAAGAACCAACCCCAAATTAAGGTTTACCAAATACAAATCTTTACTTTCACCGAAATACGCATACATGAAGGCCGAGGGCCACGAGAAGTTTCAGAACTCATAGTTTCAGGATCTCATGAGTTTTTGAGAAAGAGTTTCACGAAATGAGAACATGGATGATCCACAAAAGTTTCAAAAATTGTTGAGATCGAAAGTTGAAACTTTTTGACAGATCGTCATCGTCAGCTGTTCAAAATGTAAACAAACATTGGTTTGGCTTGCTTGCTGCATAGAGCACGGATTTTAACATTGTTATTAATGAGTTAATGGTATTATACTATGCATTTGTTAATATAAAATAGATTAAAAATCTTCGACTGTGTTGATTTAGTTGACTGCAGCATTGATTACAACGTTTGTTACAGAAAGTCACAGAAACGTAAATGCTCGATGTTGATGTATGTTTATATACAAACAAATGCATTTCATGGTTTTTATGCATTCTTTGAAACATTTTAATACGTCTTGTGATATTCCCACCCACTGTGGGGTATGCAAGAACTGCACACATTATTTCACTTTACTCGATAGTTAAATCAAACGGAACTAAATAACTACAAAAGTGAACTACTTATGAACTTGTGAACAAACAAAATTGACTGAACTATCTACATCGATATGTAATGAAAATGATAAAAATATATGTTTATATTATTACAAACGCTGAACCAACGCAATCAATGCAACGGAGTGAATCAAAGCTTTCTAGATAAGCTGCAAGCTTTTATTTATTTCTCCATCAATGCTGTCTATTTCAATCGTACAGCTTAACACAAATGATTTGTATATTGTATATTAAAAATATTAACCGTTTTTCATAATCGAATCCATGGCGTGTTTCATAATCTCATTACAAAAAACGTAATAGTTTTGCCGTTATAATAAAACCGTATTTATTTGAATTGAAATTCAAATATTTTGCTAAAACAAACGATCGATGATGAGTGCCTAACTGAATTGCTGCTTTTTAACCAGGGCACGGAGAAAAAGTTGAAATCGCGGTTTTGAGACGATTTTGACAGTTCGACAACGACTTCAACAGTGTGAAACTTCCCGTGGCCCGGGACCTTGAGATTTCTAGTTCCAAAGAAATGGCACTTTGAAAACCATGTATGGTGGCTATCAAAAATGATAGCCATGGCCCCCCAGGAAACATCACTGGCTATCAAAAATGATAGCCATGGCAGCCAAAGTGTTAAGGAGATTTTGGAGATCAAAACAATCGGTGTAAGAGAAAACAGCATAAAGCAGAAGACAGGCAGAAGGAAGGATATAGTTTTGTCCTCATTTATAAACAGGAGAAAAAGAAAGGGACTTAGCACGCTGCCCTTCGGCACACCAAAGAACTGGAGAAAACATCGGAATAGCAGGAGTTAAATTTCACACGATAAGAACGATCACGCAGGAAGAACTCAAGCCACAAAACAATATTACGGGAGAATCCAAACTTATGAAGCTTGGCAAGGAGGAGGGTATGCGGAACACGATCAAAGGCAGCTTTGAAGTATGTGTACTACATCGACCTACAATCAAGACAATCAGTGTTCAAGGAGACAAACTGCATGAGATTAGTGATGGTCGAGCGGCCGGGCATAAACCATGCTGCTGAGGACTAATGTAACTACGGGAGGAAAACATAAGTGAATGACGGACAATGGATTCAAATACTTTACTACCAGCGCAAAGAAGGGAGATACCGCGATAATGATTGACAAGATTACGGCATCCTCCGGCATACTGGGAAAAGCCAAGCCATTTTCCAAATGGTTGGAAATTTACAAGAGCAGAGGGACAGATTGAATATGCAACCAAGGAGAGGGGCCAAAGTCTCACCGCACTTAATCAACACAGAGGCAGGAATACCGGGAGTGAAGAAGAGTTTGAGGGCTGCCAAAGCACGAGCAACCATATCAACAGATACACTTAAGGACATAGGACTTAGATAGTTCTCTGGAATAACAGGTTGGCTGATAAGTCTGACACATAGATGGCGTCGCTAGTATTAAATGCATATTATTTTTATATAGTACCAATCTTCAAATGATTCGTGTCAAAATTTGACGTCTGTAAGTCAATTAGTCAATTAGTTCAAGTCTCATCTGGGCCGTTCCCCCATAGTGAGGACTGACTATCCAACTATGCGGTAACAATAAGTCTAGTAAGCCAGAAATGGCAGGCATGACCTAAGAGGTCGTTAGGCCAAGAAAGAAGAAAGAAGAAGAAGTCAATTAGTTTGTGAGATAGAGCGTCTTTTGTGAAGCAACTTTTGTTATTGTGAAAAAAATGGAAAAAAAGGAATTTCGTGTTTTGATAAAATACTGTTTTCTGAAGGGAAAAAATACAGTGGAAGCAAAAACTTGGCTTGATAATGAGTTTCCGGACTCTGCCCCAGGGAAATCAACAATAATTGATTGGTATGCAAAATTCAAGCGTGGTGAAATGAGCACGGAGGACGGTGAACGCAGTGGACGCCCGAAAGAGGTGGTTACCGACGAAAACATCAAAAAAATCCACAAAATGATTTTGAATGACCGTAAAATGAAGTTGATCGAGATAGCAGAGGCCTTAAAGATATCAAAGGAACGTGTTGGTCATATCGGAAGCTCTGTGCAAAATGGGTGCCGCGCGAGCTCACATTTGACCAAAAACACCAACGTGTTGATGATTCTGAGCGGTGTTTGCAGCTGTTAACTCGTAATACACCCGAGTTTTTGCGTCGATATGTGACAATGGATGAAACATGGCTCCATCACTACACTCCTGAGTCCAATCGACAGTCGGCTGAGTGGACAGCGACCGGTGAACCGGCTCCGAAGCGTGGAAAGACTCAAAAGTCCGCTGGCAAAGTAATGGCCTGTTTTTTGGGATGCGCATGGAATAATTTTTATCGATTATCTTGAGAAGGGAAAAACCATCAACAGTGATTATTATATGTCGTTATTGGAGCGTTTGAAGGTCGAAATCGCGGCAAAACGGCCCCATATGAAGAAGAAAAAAGTGTTGTTCCACCAAGACAACGCACCGTGCCACAAGTCATTGAGAACGATGGCAAAAATTTATGAATTGGGCTTCGAATTGCTTCCCCACCCACCGTATTCTCCAGATCTGGCCCCCAGCGACTTTTTCTTGTTCTCAGACCTCAAAAGGATGCTCGCAGGGAAAAAAATTGGCTGCAATGAAGAGGTGATCGCCGAAACTGAGGCCTATTTTGAGGCAAAAACCGAAGGAGTACTACCGAAATGGTATCAAAAAATTAGAAGGTCGTTATAATCGTTGTATCGCTCTTGAAGGGAACTATGTTGAATAATAAAAACGAATTTTGACAAAAAAATGTGTTTTTCTTTGTTAGACCGGGGACTTATTAGCCAACCTGTTACAGCTGCATGATTTTGATTTTGAAGTTGAGCATCGATCAGGGGCAAGAATGCCGCATGTAGACTACTTAAGCCGATATCCAGCTCAAGTGTTTATGGTTAACCTAGAGCTAACAGCGCGAATCAAAGAATGTCAACGGAAAGATGAAATGACAAGAGCAATAGCAGAAATTCTTCGCGATCGGGCATATGGGCCATATCGGATGAAAGGTGAATTACTGTATCATGTGATTGAAGGTCAGGATTTGCTTGTTGTACCTAAAGTAATGGAGAGACAGATAATTACTGAAGTACACGAAGAAGGTCATTTTGGAGTTCAAAAAACAATGCACGCCTTAAAACAACTTTATCACATACCCCACCCTGGAGCATAAGGTTAGAAATGTAATTGCATCATGTGTTAAGTGCATTTTGTACAACAAAAAGTTAGGTCAACAAGAAGGATTTCTTTATCCTATAGAAAAGGGAGATAAGCCATTAGACACGTTACACATGGATCACGTGGGTCCAATGGACACAACTTCGAAGTCGTACAAGTACATATTAACAGTTGTAGACAGCTTTTCAAAACTTATATGGCTATTTCCTACAAGAACAACTAATGCAGAGGAGACTTTAAAAAAAGTAGATTTCTGGACGAATATATTCTGCAATCCAGTACGGATTGTAACAGACAGGGGAACCGCATTTACATCGAACATGTTTGCGGAATGTATGAAAACTCACGGTATAGATCATGTGGTGACAACAACGGGTGTCCCACGAGGTAACGGACAGACTGAAAGAGTCAATCGCACAGTTTTCACAGCGTTGTCGAAATTGTCAGCAGAACATCCCACAAGATGGTTTCAGAAAGTAAGAGCCGTTCAAAAGGCCATAAACGCAAGTACACATAGATCAACGAAGCGAACACCATTCGAAATCATGTTTGGCATTAAAATGCGTACAAAGTGCTCAGATGAAGTTAATCGAATAATAGAAGAGGAGATGACCACTAGTTTTGATTTCGATAGACAAATCATAAGAGAAGAAGCCAAAAAACAAATAGTAAATGCTCAAAAGGAATATAAACATCATTTCGATAAGAAAAGAAAGCCTGAGAGAGGTTATAAAGAAGGAGATTTGGTGGCCATAAAAAGAACACAATTTATTGCAGGGAAAAAACTGGCGAAGGAATTTTAAGGGCCGTATGAAGTCATTAAGGTAAATAGGAACGGAAGATACAAGGTAAAAAGGGCTAGTGATGGGGAGGGACCTCAGGTTACTACTACTAGTGCAGACAATATGAAGCTGTGGTCGTATGCTAGTAATAACAAGGACTTATGGACATCAGAAGATGAAAATGATGAGGAGTAGGTAAATCGAAACATCAGGGACTGATGTTCAGTCAGGATGCCGAATCTAGGATTGAAAAATGCGAACATTTGGCAGCACTGATTTATCACATCTCTCAGATAAAGATAAAACAGCTATTTCAAAAATATGTGTAAAACAATGTTTATGTTTATTTTTTTGTGGTACAAATTAAAGACAAAAACGAGTCACTCTCCATTGATTGCCTCAAACCCGCCTTTGAAGAGGACAAATCAGCGGAACAAACCAAGCCAACCGATACATTCTCCCAATTTTAAACTGATAAATAATTAATTAGTTAGCTGTATTTAAACGGTATGAACAGGCACTAGTTTTGTTAAATTAGAGAAATAAGTAATTTCATTCCTATTATGATTGCTAGCGGTGTTGTGTCATTACGCTCATTTATATGAGCTGGACGAGCTCATGTGTCAGCTTCTGTGTTCATGCTTCCCCAACTAGCCATTGACAGCTATCTTGTGGGCAAAACGAGGGGGAAACAACGAGAAACAGCTTGCGACGCAGCAGAACAGCTGCCCAACTAGCCATTGACAGCTATCTTGTGGGCAAAACGAGGAGGAAACAACGAGAAACAGCTTGCGACGCAGGAGAACAGCTGCCCAACTAGCCATTGACAGCTATCTTGTGGGCAAAACGAGGAGGAAACAACGAGAAACAGCTTGCGACGCAGGAGAACAGCTGTGGTTGGTGGTTATGAAAGGGGCGAACGAGGCAAAGGATGGTAAGGGTAGAAAGAATGGAGAGGAACAGCTGTGGTTCGTGGGTATGAAAGGGGCGAACGAGGTAACGGATGGTGTGACCAATTTGGTAGAGGAACTGGTCTTCTTGCGACATGATTGAATATCATATTCCGTCCTGATAGCCTCCCAGAACGTTGAGAGGACTATCCAGCTACGGTTAAATCAAACTAAGAAAGCCAGCGTAGCAAAATGGGAAGATTATTATGCTAGCGTTTGTATTTGAATGTATTTTGATTACGAAGGACCAAAAAAACTAGCGAAACATGCAAGCATTGTTGTTCATTTTAAACTTCATTGAAATAACCATCATGATGTAACTTTCATACATATATGAAAGCTCCGAATTGCTAATGAAACTTCTACCAAAATACACGCCATGTATGGTGAAGAATACATAAGGAATTACA
>KZ064433.1:0-12242 GCA_002091835.1 Anopheles maculatus | reverse complement strand
TTTTGTTTTCTTTGCTAAGTTCTCTCTCTCTCTCTCTCTCTCTCTTTCTCTCTCACTCTCTCTTTTTTTGTTTTCTACGATAACTTGATTGATTTGGCTCTTTTTGTTATACTAAAGCCTCCCCGTGATGGTTTGCTTCGTGTTTTAACTACATTATTCGCCTTAAAGTATGCAATCTACAATGCAGTTTGCCTTTTAAAAATGGACTTCCGCTAGGAATTCCAAATGGACTTTCACTTCTTCTTGTTGAAGTACTTTAATTTGATTTTTTAAAGCATAGTTTGCTCTTTTCTTTACTTTACGAAACAAGCTATATAAAGTCTTACTGGAATTACATATACCATGTACACGAATAAGGCTTTAGTATGCTACTCGTTGTATCCGTTGTATCTCTTTTATCCGTCATTTTATAATCATCGTTTACGGTAATGGAATGATTCAAATTTGACAGCAGAAACTCGAAGTATTTAGACAGATAACGATAACACTATAGCAGCAGACAGACCGACGTTTGTTAAGGATATTACATACATTTAGGCGAAAAGTACGTTGAATTGTGTTGCTTAAAGAAATTATGGTATATATCTCGATAAATTCGATTCTTTTTCCTGCTCCAACACTCCACACCACGCATCACGCCGATCTTCATCTTCTTCTGGGCCGCTCCGGAAATTACCTTCGGCTGGTGCGAAAGCTATACAAACTGCCTGTGCGTACTACGGGCGATGCGATCGTTCTGAGACATGCCGCCGTTATTGTTGTTTCCGTTGCTGGTGCTGTTGCAGAAATTGCTGTCTCTGCTGCTGCTACCCTTGCTGAGTCTCCATCTTCAAGCGTCACCACCGTACGGGCAAGATTCATGTGTTGTATTCCCAAGCGGTGTGCAGTATTAGCGTGTATATCCTTCACCGAACACTGTTGGTATCGACGAACAGCTTAACCTTAGCATCACTGGTCTAGGACGTGCAGGATATGTAATCGTAACATCACGCGAATTGTGAGGCAGGCTTCGAGAGATATGGCACCACACGGTTATGAAGGAAACTGAGGATATTTGATGGACCAGCATGATTTGCTCACCTCCTTGCTAGACACATTTTCATTTTCCGACCGTTGTTAAATCTCCACTAGTTCTGTCACAACTAACTTAACCTAAAATTAAATCACTCTAAAATCCACTGTGATATGTTCAAACGTTCCATCGAAGCTATACACCACCTAAAGCTAGGACACAGTTCTTTAAACTTCTCTAAGCCATTGTAGACAACTGTTCACCACCGCAGTCCGTGCGTCCCCAGAGGACGAACAACTACATCTGTGCACACGCTGGCTCTACCCGCTCGCGGTGGTCACACGTAGACTGAAAATAACGCTGCTACCCAACGTACTGTCATTAACCTTCCGGTGTGGCAGCCGGCCGAACGTACTCTGACGGACTGGGTCGAAGGAACCATTGACGACGAGCAGCAGCAGTAAGCAGCAAAACAATCAGAAACGGTTCGTAGTAACCACAT
Organism: Anopheles maculatus; assembly: GCA_002091835.1. Taxonomy (NCBI): domain Eukaryota; kingdom Metazoa; phylum Arthropoda; class Insecta; order Diptera; family Culicidae; genus Anopheles; species Anopheles maculatus. The sequence goes on along the minus strand of KZ064433.1, from coordinate 10,728 downwards.
AAAAACAGTTACCGGAAGTAGGTGGGTTCGTTGTGTAGCGATGCGCTTGAACAAATGTTTCGTTCCCGAAACCAACACATATTCTGCCCTGAAACTAACTGCCAACAGCAACAACTAACGCCATTTCTCTTGTTATTTTCCCCCCATCTCGTGTAGGTGGTTATGCAAACTTTCGTCAGTCATTTCCGGAGTGGTGCGAGGATGAAGTCATCAACGCAAAGCTGCAGACGGCCTGTGCCGCAACGGAGCAACTGATGGGATTAAGGTAAATAATGTGCGGGGAAATTCGGTAGAATTCGATGGTTTGGTGTTGTGGTTCCTTCCTCTTTACAGTGTGCTAGGGGCTTTTTCTTTGTGTGTGTGTTTAGTGAATTACATTGGGTAATCTGTGATATGACAAGTTTTTCGTTTGTGTTCGGTTGTAATGTGGTTTTCTTTGCTTTTTCTATTTACTTATATGTTTTTTTTATTGATTAAAAACATTTTCTCTAATTTACAAGTTTTTTGTGTAAAAGTTACGTAAAAGTAAAAAAACTTGTGAATATTAATTCAAGATCTCCAAAATGCTTAACTACCTACAGAAATTTATATTTAGAGTGAATAACAAACAGTAGCGGACATAAAAATAAACCAAAAAAAAAAGCAGTAAAGCAAAGTTTGTAACTCTCTCTCCCACTCAGTTAATTATCTCTCTGTGTGGTGTACGAACGCAGCCCAATTTGGTTGCGTGCACGATAACAACAATCTCGCCTACTTTTTCAAAGAATCAAAGTAATGTGAAACCTTCGAATGGTAAGATTGTTTTTATACGCTCTGTCCATCTCCCACCGAGGCTCTTCAAGTCTGGCAGGGTTATTTCGTACTTCCTACAAGCTATTGAAATTGATGTGGAGGTTGTGCAGAGAGAAAAAATGTTACCAAAGAAAGGACTGGGGGTCGCCGTCGGTTAGACACCGGCCAGAAGGCGGTGAAAGTGATCCGGTTGTTGTAGTAGGCTGACAGGTTGTGAGGATATATTTATATTACCACTCGCTCTATCGCTCTCCCTTTCGCAAAGCGCCTTTCGCTCTCACTCTTCTGTTACGCTCTGCCGAGCTGACGCCGAGCTTCATTGAGTAGCACAAGCTGTTGGTTACTACGAACCGTTTCTGCTTGTTTTGCTGCTTACTGCTGCTGCTCGTCGTCAATGGTTCCTTCGACCCAGTCCGTCAGAGTACGTTCGGCCGGCTGCCACACCGGAAGGTTAATGACAGTACGTTGGGTAGCAGCGTTATTTTCAGTCTACGTGTGACCACCGCGAGCGGGTAGAGCCAGCGTGTGCACAGATGTAGTTGTTCGTCCTCTGGGGACGCACGGACTGCGGTGGTGAACAGTTGTCTACAATGGCTTAGAGAAGTTTAAAGAACTGTGTCCTAGCTTTAGGTGGTGTATAGCTTCGATGGAACGTTTGAACATATCACAGTGGATTTTAGAGTGATTTAATTTTAGGTTAAGTTAGTTGTGACAGAACTAGTGGAGATTTAACAACGGTCGGAAAATGAAAATGTGTCTAGCAAGGAGGTGAGCAAATCATGCTGGTCCATCAAATATCCTCAGTTTCCTTCATAACCGTGTGGTGCCATATCTCTCGAAGCCTGCCTCACAATTCGCGTGATGTTACGATTACATATCCTGCACGTCCTAGACCAGTGATGCTAAGGTTAAGCTGTTCGTCGATACCAACAGTGTTCGGTGAAGGATATACACGCTAATACTGCACACCGCTTGGGAATACAACACATGAATCTTGCCCGTACGGTGGTGACGCTTGAAGATGGAGACTCAGCAAGGGTAGCAGCAGCAGAGACAGCAATTTCTGCAACAGCACCAGCAACGGAAACAACAATAACGGCGGCATGTCTCAGAACGATCGCATCGCCCGTAGTACGCACAGGCAGTTTGTATAGCTTTCGCACCAGCCGAAGGTAATTTCCGGAGCGGCCCAGAAGAAGATGAAGATCGGCGTGATGCGTGGTGTGGAGTGTTGGAGCAGGAAAAAGAATCCAAGATTAAGTATAACAAATTATACTTAGAAATAATTTCTCAGAATTATCGTTTTTGCAAATCCTTTCAACCTTTTCTTCTGCCTCTTCTCTTCTCGCCCACCACAGATCCCTCCGCATTTCGATCCCATTCTCGGACTCGGCGTGCAGCAGCAGCACCGAATCGTCCGACTGTGAAAGCAGCACCAACTACCTGTCCGAGTCGGCCGTTAGCGTCGAACCGGTCGAAATACTGCCCGGCCTGTTCCTCGGTAATGCATCGCACAGCGAGGATCTGAAGTCGCTGAAAAAGTACAACATTAAAGTAAGTTGCGAGCAAAATGCGTCCGAATAGTCAGTACACAATCGATACTAAACGATGGTGTTCGCTCTGTTTCGTCTAACAACAGTACATTCTGAACGTGACACCGGATTTGCCGAATGTGTTCGAACGGGACGGCCAGATACGCTATCTGCAGATACCGATCACCGACCATTGGTCGCAGGCAGGCGACCTAGCGAACCACTTCCCGGACGCAATCAAGTTCATCGGTAAGTCGGACTCTCGTGTGTCGGATCTTCCTTTGTGCTAACGTGTGTGTGTGTGTGTGTGCTCTTTGTTTACAGATGAAGCCCGTTCGAATGGGTGCGGCGTCCTGGTACACTGTCTGGCCGGTGTGTCCCGCTCGGTGACGGTTACGCTCGCCTACCTTATGTTCGCCCGGACACTCTCGCTGAACGATGCTTTCCTGCTGGTCCGCTCACGCAAACCGGACGTTTCGCCCAACTTCCACTTTATGCAGCAGCTGCACAGCTTCGAGCAGCAGCTCAACATCGATCCGACGCAGTCGGCCTCCGCCAAACAAGCCCTCTACTCGGCCTCCTCTTCCTCCGCTGCCTCATCCTGTTCATCGTCTTCCGTGGGTGCCGGTGGCGGTGGTGGAGGACCATCCTCAGGCGATGCCGGTGGTGGCGGTGGACAACATTCCATTTCTACCACTCCGTTCAGTGCCAGCTCGGTAGGATCTTCCGGTTCGGGATCGGCCGGTATAGAACCGTCGTCCCGTCACCATCACCACCACCACCATCATCACCACCCCGCTCAGCATCCTCATCCGCTGCAGCCGAAGCACGCGCTGCATCAGGTCCATTCGCGGCACGCCGTCAAGTACAACTGTGCGTGTGTGGAGGTCGAGTGCAAGTGTACGCAGGCGGCGATCGATCTGCTTGGCCCGTTCACTACCGGCATTTCGCCCGATTCCGGCATCGAGTTCGACCGGTGGACACCGAGCAGCAATACGCCGAAATGAGATACGGCCGGCGAGGGTGGGCGGTTCCAACTGCCGGACCACTTCCTCCCCGGCCATGACGATCATGCTGCTGCTGCTGCTGCTGCTACTGCTGCCGCTGCTGCCACCGCCACCGTCGCCACTGAGGGCAACAGCTCCGATGCTGCCGGTTAGGTGCGCAGACAAAACGGATTGTTTGTGGGAACGTTTTAAAGTGTCGAATATGTCGATCTGCAGTCGAAAGCAAGGGTTGTGTTTTCTAGCTCAGCGTTATTTGCTGTGGCAAGCAAAAACCAATGCGAACCCCGTTTCCCACCCACACATATACACATACGTACGAATTCCTGTACTTCTACAGTGAAAGATCGTTTTGTGAGGAAACTTCATGCATATAGACACATGCAGCAATCGAAGCAAGCTTTGATTCCATGAAGCACAGCAACTCCCTCGTACAGCAGAACCTTAGCAGCCGCAGAACTGTCACTTTGGGATGGTAGACTTTGTTTACAAAATAGAGCTACTATTTGAGCCACTACCACCACCACCACTACTACTACTACTGCTTCTGCGTGTCGTTTTTTGAGGTAAAGGATTGAATCCGGAAGTTTAAAGGAAAATTCGTCGTACGTTGTTTGTTGGGTGGGGGTGGCTGCAGACGACAACAAAACACACAAATTGACACGATGATGCACAGTGGAAGTATTGGCGGTCACTTTAGAGCAGAGTATATAGTAGGAATGCTTTTAGGGGGAACGGAACGAACCGAAAGCGGAGACATTTGGAATCGAAGATTTGTAACGAGCTAACCGTGCCCTCTCTGCATCATACACACATATATATATATTAAAAAGCAAAGGTAACATACATGCAAATGGTGCATATACATATAATGCTATTATAGATACATATATTTATGTTATAACACGTCGTTATATTAAGTAATTGTCAGCAGAGAAACGATTATTTCCCTCACTCCTCACACTGCAACTTTCAGACCTGCGTGTATGTATGTATGTGTGTGTGTGTGTGTATTTCAAGACTTCCTCCCTTGGGCGCGCCCTGTCTGTTTAGATGTTGTTGTTTACGGGCGTCTGGTTCGACGGACGGACTGTGTTTTGTTCCAAGAAGCGCCCTTCCCATGGCCCCTCCGATCCCTCTGTCTGCCCCTGTCAATGTTTAACGTTTTATGACACTTTTAATGGCGCGGCACTGTGTAAATTTTGCATTTCAATACTTACATGTCTCCCGAATATAACTGGGGGCTTTAAAAAGCATGACCCGGAAGGATTGGCTGAATGTGAAGCGAAGGAAACGTGTGAGCGGAATTAATTACTGTTGTCATGTTTGTTCGATGGATTTATGATTGAGATTAGGATTTGCCGATAAGAAGATGAAAGCTGGATTTGGTAAGAATGGAACATTAAGTAGTTTAGCTAGAGGCTTGGATGAGAGAAAAAAAAGGAATTGCATTTTCCAATTTAAGGAAACGTGTGAGCGGAATTAATTACTGTTGTCATGTTTGTTCGATGGATTTATGATTGAGATTAGGATTTGCCGATAAGAAGATGAAAGCTGGATTTGGTAAGAATGGAACATTAAGTAGTTTAGCTAGAGGCTTGGATGAGAGAAAAAAAAGGAATTGCATTTTCCAATTTGGGAAAATGATTTTAAAGAAGACTATTTTATGACGCAAGCGGGGGGTAGAAGAAAACAGAGAACGCACAAATTTAACGCACGAAAGCTGATGAGCGCGGCCGCCGGACAATGCATTCCGATTGTTTTTGTTTTGTTTTTTATGTTTCTGTCTTCTTCTACACACACTTTCCTTATTAAAGCCTTATTAACAAACTTTGCTATGAAGCAGCCCCATCTCCACCTTAAACTGTCCCAAAGATTTCCCATCCGCCGTTGTCCTTATATCCGTTGTTTTAACTACAGTGTGAACTGCTTCTAGGGAGGAGAAAAAAGGAGAGAGGAGACAATGTTAGTGCGAAAAAAAAAATATTTCAAAACAATAAAAAAAAACCATTAAAACTTTTCATAAAAAGCAAACAGTGAATGTCCGAGCTGTGGACGAAATTGTTCAATCATTGTTCAACTCTAGTGTGCGTGGTGTTGTGTCATTGTGTACGAAACAGTTGGAGAAAAAGCATTAAGCAAGAAAAGTTGATTAAGTGCACCTAGTGATGAGCAACCGCAAACTATGCTGAGGTGAAGCGAAAAACTAAGCCAAACTTAACTGTTTTACTTATAGTATGATGAACGGAAACCGCACTCAATTTAAAAGAGATGAAAAATGAATGGAAAACATAACCTTTATCCCATTTTTCCTCACCCATACCATAGTCTACCACTTCCCATCCCGTGTTTTGCAAGTGGAAAGTGTGAAAACAAAATTAGTAAACAAAAACAAAAAAACATGAAAACAACGACTGTGAAAATTGTGAAAACCGACCCCCGTCACGGTTCATACGCGTTGCGTTGCGTTGTATTTCGTGGCGCAACTTTGTGTGCAACCGCATGCATGGAAACCTCTTACAACAAACAAACAAATGGAAAACATACGAAACCTTAAACAAATTTGAAAGTGCATTTGTTCCACCACACACCGGTGAACAACAGCCACAACCGCCAACAGCACCGCGACATTAAAACGTCGATTTTGTCCGTGGTGTCGAAGTGTGGTGAAAACGATTTACAAACGAAGACAGTAGAGGAAGCACAAACGGACCGGTTTAACATTGCTATTTACGTCGCAGCATAGCCAAACGATGCAAAAGAGAAAAAAAAGAAGATAGAGAAAACACGGCGGCCGGGACAACACAAAGGAAACACAAAGAAAGGGACGCCACGATGATGAGCAAATCATGAGGTAAACGCGGTAATAGTGCAGGAGGCAAGCGCAAGAACAAACAAAGCCAAACAAAAGAAAGTAATAATAATAATACTATTAATAATAAAAGTAATAACACAACTCTTAAAAAACAAAAAGCGTATTTTCTGTTGTGGTGTTTTGTTTTTCGAATCCTGGAAAAGAAATTGAATCCCTTCAGAGGTTGCATACTTTCGGGCGGGCTTTTCGTCTACTGCGAGCTAACTCTCACACCGGTAAGAACAAATGGTGAAAGCGTTACTCTCATCTCCTCACTTCGAGCTGCTCACTTCGGTGAACACCCTACCAGTGAGCAGCGATGAATCTCACCGTGGAAAGTCCGATTGGTGAAACATCACATCTCACGCCGTGCTTACGTATCTCACTATGGTATAGCAGAAAAAGGACAAATGGACATTTTTCGGATATGGAAACATTTTGCACATAACACTTGTTACTCTCGTGTTTCTTCATTTTCTCTCAAATTATATTAGTTTTATCATCTTTAAAAGTGTTGCTTTCTGTTTTTCTTCTTTACAATACTTACACCGTAATGCGCGCTACTTTCGATTGTTGTTTTCTTTACTCTTGAATAATGAGAAAATGGCGTTTCTGTTGTAGTAATTGTTTCCTTTTCATATTTTCGCTTACATAATTAGCTTCGTGTCGTGTAAACGACTCATTTTCAATGGTCCTTTTCCTGTACATAGAGCGCGCAATGAGTTTTTTTCCTTCTTTTCTTTTTCCTCCTTACACACTAGGCATATTATGTATGTTTGTTTTGTAATAAGTTATATGTATATATGTATATATGTATATAGTATGAGCTTTACTTGCTGCTTTTGCTTTTCCACAACCCATCAACCTATCTCTCAACTGGGATTCTTAACGTAAGTAGTAATGAGTGTCTAAGGAGGCTGGTTTAAAAAGATTGTGTGTGTGTGTGTGAGCGCACGTGTGTGTGTGTTAGTAAATCCTTTGCTTTTGCTGCTCTTTCCTCTATATACAACACTTAGCAATGCTATCACTTTTGTTGTTGATTGAATGCTAAGCTATATTAAGTGAAAGGTTTTTTTCTCCTCATAGCATCTATATCAAAATACGATTCCCCCCCAAAAAAAACGTCTTAACCACACACACACACCCACACTCACACCGCACATGCTACTACTACTAATAATGCTACAGAGCAGTGTTGTTGGTTTAAAAATTGTTTAAATGTTTCTTACATATAATTACACGCGTTGCTCCATGTGTTGCAAATTGATTCATGCTGTTGTTAGTTTCTAAATTTTATATATTGTACACAGAAGGGCGCGCGCGCGCTTCTCTTTCTGCAAAGCTTTTTATGACACAACAAACGCAAGAGAGAGAGAGTGAATAATTAATTGAGATGAGTAAAAGTGACTAAATACAAGATAAAAGTGCAAAACAGAAAAAAGAGAAATTAGTTAGTAGAACGCTCTGTTTCTTCTTTAATTTTTGGTCTCTGCTGCCGTTGCTAGGGTGGCGCTAGCACTACCTAAAGCAGAAGCAGAGAGGCATCAGAGAATGAGAGGAAGCAAGCGAGCGAAAAAAATTAAACACAGTAAAGACCATAGACAGATTAAATCGGAAAGAAAAACAATAAAAAAAAGTAGAATAACAGATCACATGTAATGGCCCATCGTTTGCCTTACTGCTGTTGTTACAACGATTATTATTTACGCATTTGCAACAGTAGGTTGGTAGGTAAGTAAATGTTGAACTGACGAACCCTGCTTCTAGTCTCTCTATCTGTCGCTTTTCCCACACGCACACACCCCACAACACACATCAAAACTGTTCATAAAATATCTAGAAAAAAAAACTAAATACACAACTCTGTGTTCAATCTTTTCCGCAATCTGTTTGTGTGTGTGTGCTGTGTATTGTATAACTAAATATAATAAGAAAGTATTAAAAAATAATTCTACTTTCGTCTCCCCGAAAGCTATCCCGTGTAGCTTAGCTTTTATACCTCTCTCCCTTACTGTGTGTTGTTAAATTATTTGCAAAACTTATAAAAATAAATTTATATATATATACGATCGATTCGATTAATCGACGTTCATTCTGTTCTGGCCTCTTCCGTTATTATTCCCTGTGTGTTGCCCTTCTTCACCTCACTTGCTTTTTGTACTTTGTACTAGGTGTGTGTACGTGTGCGTATGTAAACACACATACCAACATTGCACCAGGCTGCAGGCCGTTTTGTTACCGTGTGCGCGTCGTCGTCGTGTTTCTTTACCTCTATATGTTTCATCCAAAGTTTGATTGATTCGGTTTGGGTTTTCCTTTGATATTCTCGTTGAGCTCTACACTTTTTGATTAATTTGCACACCTTTCTGCTCTTCCGAACCACCGCCAGTCGCATCTCACGATGATTTCGTCAATCCTCGAAACCGTCAGAGCAAGGTAAGTAAATAAGTAATTCCTTCCATTTTCCCTATTGCTTCTGTTCTTTCCTGAGTGTGTGTACACTTGGGTGTACATACCTATAGACAATTCTAAGACATGTTTGTGTATTTTGTTGTTGCTGTTGTTGATTGGTCATCATCCCGGCGCGCATTCCACTTCGTTGGTTGGTGTCGCTACTTTTCAAAACAAACGACATGGCCCGCATGTCATTTACGAGCACTAGTAGAGTTTGGAGTTAAAAACAAGCCACTTTCGACTGACTTTTGCTACGATTGGGGGTGGGGGGGGACACATGGCCCGCTGCTTTTTAGGGGAAGTATTTGAGCGATTTCAATCGTTCCGCCGACATTCCGCCCTCGCTGCGTAGTTCAGCCAGGGTAGGTGTAGCGCTGAATGTGGTCGCTAGAAAGAAAGCAATCAAATAAAATGTATAAGATTATGATGCAGGACGTATTAACGTACTCAAACACATTGCAGCAGTTTGTTACAAAGAAATTTCTAATCTTTTATGAATCAATACAAGAATAGACGGGATAATTGAAACTACATTAGGTTTGCAATATCTACAGCACCAGCCAGCAATAATATCACAAAACTTCTGATCTCTATTTAGGAATTTATTTAAAGGTTAGATAATTCTTCATATCGATTTCAATCGCTAGGATTTCTTCTTATGACAATTCGTTGCGTGCTCTCTCTCTCTCTCTCTCTGGCACTGTCTTACTTACTTATTTCTTCTGTCGACGAAAGTGCCTCGTAGTGATTGTGATGATGGTGATGATGATGATGATGCAGCAAATGATGGTTGGTTGCTCCAGAAGATTCCGCTGGCGAAATAGCTCCTCCTCCACCACTGGCACCACCAGAATCCTTTCCGCCCATTTTACCCAACGTTCCATTGCTCATTCCTCCCGTTACTCCTCCTGCTCCTCCTCCTCCTCCACCCCCGGGTACTGGTCGTACTCCTCCACCTCCCCTGCCGCTAATGCTTGACGACGAGGACGACGAGTTGGAATTATCGCCCGATTTCGCATCCTCCGGTAGATCGAGGTCTAGTGCCATGATGAGCTCACGGCTGATCGAACTGCTCACATCGTTGCTGCTGATGGCACTGCTCACAGCGGATGGACTGCTGGACGTGGCGGAATCTTCCCGCCTGCTACTACTACTCATCGATGCTAGTAGAGCGGAAGCGGATGATACTGCTGCCGAAAGCGAGGAGGAAAGTGTCGCAGATCCCCCGGTTCCGCTGGAGGAAGCCGTCGTCGGCGTGGAGCCGGTCGTGGAAGATGCGTTGCCTTCGGTTGAAGACTGTTGCTTACGCTTCCGGTACTCGGTAATGGAGAGCTTGCGTTTGGGAGTTATTGGGGTGCTTGCCGGACCTGTGCCACCGGTGGAAGAGGCTGCGTCCGTACCGGTCGAAGCAGCAGCCACCAGTGCCGGATTAAGCCGGGGATCTGAGCTGGCGGTTTTGGTGAATATTTTCGGGTACGCTCCAATGGCAGCTCCCGTTGGGGTTGTACCGGTCGGTGTTATACTTCCGCCCACGATGCATGTAGAAGCGGTACTACCAAGGGTGGACAGTGATTCGGTTGTTCCGAGCAGCAGTGACGACTTGACACTGCCAACGGTACCACCAACCAACGGAGAGGTGAGCGATCCAAGAGTGGAGAAGCTTGTGGGACGATGCAGTGGTGCCAACATTGCGGTACGTTCCAGTAGATTGGATACCTCCGAACGGTACTGATAGATGCCACCAGTGGCGCTGACATTCGACGGAGTGCCAGCCGCTGGCGTTACCGATGCCGATCCGACGACGCTTGGATAGTCAAGGAAGGATGACGAGGAACCGGTAGTACCGCCTGTACGCTGATGGATATGGTACCCACCAAGCGTACTGAGATGTCCTCCTGCGACCAAACTAGCCGACATCGGAGGATCCGGCCGAAGTGTTGAGTACGATCGGATAGGCTCACTGCCGAACGTGGTAATCGATGGGATGACTACGCTTCCACCAACACTCGTGCTACTGCTGATGGGCGCAGGAACCGGCTTTATCGTGGACAAACTGCTTGAGGTCGGTAGCGTCGTTGAGGCTGCTAGCACA
>LULA01017024.1:0-16524 GCA_002091835.1 Anopheles maculatus | reverse complement strand
CTGTAGTGGCATTAATCTCATCGTCGTCGGTTTCTCCATCCGCTCGCAGTGTGCTTCGAATTGCTCTCGGAGGACTCACCTTCGGGCGTGATCTTCTGCTCGTGGTTGCACCCTTTCTAGGGGCGAGCTTTTGCTTTCTAGAGGACGATTGCTCCACATCATCTTCTAGCGTAGTCCCCTGTGAGAAATTTTTTTCATTAGGCGATCATTACTTGATCGATGGTCGGCAGTCATTCGTTACTTACCACCGAACCGTTCGACGCGCTGGGAATAGGATCGGAAAAAATGGTCGGCCGTGGTTCGATCGACCCCGGTCCTGTTCCAAAATGTGACGGTCCGTGTTGAGGGAAATGCATGGGAAAAGGAAATAGTGCCATAGTTTCAAACTCGCTGCCGGACGGTCGAAACGGAATCTTGATATTGATGGATGAACCGCCCGTCCAGTAGGGTGATGCGTAACCGTACGCTCCGTAGAATGCATCGAGAGCCGACGGATGCCCGACGTCAATCTTCACGAACCCGGAACGTCGCGGTCGATCGCTATCATCATCGAGGGAATCCACTAGCGTCAGCCCGGTTAGTAGTCCAAGAAGACCGAGAAATCGTCCTTCACGGCGTCCACTTTTTGGTTTTCTAGAAAGATCTTCTTTATCCGAAGGATGAAGCGTTTTTCGAGCGGCAGTTTCCATTGCCCATGAACAACGCACCAACAGCAACACGGATATTACGAGAAGCAACGAACTACAACTACGCATGGCTGAACACGTATCCACAAGAGACGAACCTGAACTGAAACTCTGGACGCTTCGGGTGGCCCTTTTTGAAGTAAGTGAACTGGAGCTTCGCCATATGAACGGTAGAAAAAAAAGGGAAAGTGTTTTCATTTTTCCCGCATGCTGTCGTTTACGCATCCGAGGAATACATTGGTACACCCGCAGACGAGTACGAGTTATCTGCTCGACAGAATGGCTTGCAACAAGCCACATGCACATCATGTTGAAACAGACCAAGAGCGATAACGGTTACACGTGTCGGTTCGAAGCAATAAGACTTCCAAACAGCATAACGTGCATGTGATGGGGGACAATAGTGTTACTACCTCTAAAAACAATTCGAATAAGAACAAGTGTAGTTAGTACAACACAAAACATTTTCATGTATTTTCGTAATAATATTCTCTCGCTTTATTTACGACAAAATTCGAATGCAAATATCAATAAATATCCACAGCTCGTTTTACCGCGCTAGATCAAACTCTCTCGATAGTTCGTGGGGTCACCGTTTTCGTAACGCAACTCTATGTACTCGATCACGACCGCACCTTCATCGGTGCCAGCATCTTCATCGCTTCCGGATGGCGTGTAGTGCGGGAGCTCCTCGTCCGTGCTTGACTCTGCCACCGCGTTAACGTGCACCGAGACGGATCTGCGTCCGGTGTGTTTCGAAGGTTGGGAAGGAACGGCAAGGAGAGAAAGAGAAATGTGTATGTGTGTATGCCTGCCGTGTGTGGCGCATTTGTAGGCATTGGTTCGCCCGTGGCTGCCTTATGAACTTATTCGTTCGTTACGAACACTTTGATTGGAAATGGCAGTGTGCACGTGTTCGAACGAGATTCTATCGCTGTCCGAGGACACTATCGAAGGCTTTCAGAACTTCATGTGATGGAGGTGGTGGTGGTGGTGGTGGTTGTCGCGTTACAGTGGAGATGGGAGATTCTTGAGTTAATTTGAACATCGCATCGCATCGATTACCAATTAGATCTATCTATATCCGGCATGACACTGACGGTGGATCTGGTTGGACGGTGGATCAATTTGAAATTTCCATGTAGACCAATTTGGAATGATGGTGGTGGAAGTGGCGATGTCATGTGATTGTCAAGTCATGGCAGGCAAAAGGGAGTGGAGGTAGAAATGATTCGGTTAGTATCTTTATTGACGGCAGGTTACTCTGACGATGTTAGCAAGCGGTACGGAGAACCTAGTAAGAAGGAAATTCATGCTGCAGGTAACTTACCGTTGTGTTGACCAGTGACTAGATTCTCGTTGATCTTCCCGGACGGATGCTCGAGCGCTGAAACAATAAAAAAAAATACCACGGATATGTTTTGTAAACAAACGAGCGATTGTCATTTGACAGTATCGGATAACGCAGTAGGTTGCGGCAGTGCAAGTTCCACATACGCACTACCTGTTTATCCCGAGTTTTTAACAAGCCAACGCACTCTTGGGTTAATTAAAAGACCCTAAATAAGTAAAGTATCGTCCTCATAAAATGTTAATGTCGCTACAGCGGACATACTAGTCGAATAGCGCTAATAAAAGATTGCTTTTGTTGCAGGTACACTCACTTGTAGCGATGGCTGTTGGAGTGTTGCAGCTTGCTTGACAGTATCTCGAGCCTCCTGTAGGTGGACGAAAGCATTAGTGATAGGGGGGTGGCCACAGCCCAAAAGAACAGACACAAGAAGGCCGAAAACCAGAGTCCATTCATCGGATCCATAATGTGGTGGCAGAACAGCATGCGCATTGCATCGAAGATGTCGAACAGAGGCCGGCAGCTCGCGCACCGTTCGTTGAGTACGGTGGCTGTGTAGTTCCGGTAAGCGTCCAGATGTGCCCGTAACCGTGCCCGATAAACGTCACTACGATTGAAACACACTTCGGCCGCTTCTGTGTCGAGGAAAGTCTGGGCATTTCGTAGATGCGTCAAGCTTTTGTTCACCTGTGCTGCCCACGGCGACAGCTGCAGCTCGAGTGCCGTTAGATGGTAGACGATATCACCGCGCAACTGTTCGAGCGGTGCCAGCAGGGAGAGCTGTAAACGTTTGGCCCGTGAACCGAGCGTAGTCATACGGCTCGCCGTTGCTACGTCTTGGATCTGTGCTGATACACGTTGTAGCTGATCGATGAAGGTGAGTACGTCCTTGTCCGGGGAGAGTTGTGTCAGCTCCATGCGCGTACTGGTTAGGTTAAGGTCCGAATCGTACAGCATATCCTCCAGGATGCCCTGTATGCGCACGGTAAATCCAATGAATGGTTCCTCGCTTGCCGCGACACTTTCGATAGCACGTGCCAGCTCCGTCCGTTGACGGTGTTCGAGTTTAGCGGTGAGATTCAGTAAAGTATCGAGCTGAAAGGTGGAATAAGACCCATGACCCTTCTCGCATGCGTTCAGTGCCGTGGACAGTGATATTTGCACCGGCTGTGACCATTGAGCTTCGGGTGGGGCCGCCTGTCGTAACAGTTCGCCGATTATACCGTACTGCGGTTCGGTCGGGTAAATTAATCCCGGTTTGTCGATGAGCTTTTGGAGTACCGTGTAGTCCGGCTCGTTGTACAGTGGGTGACAGATGAAAAGTTGACCATGTGCTCCGAGTAGCATCTCCATCATGGTAAACCCCGACAGCGCTAGGCTTGCAATGCAAATGCAGATAGCGCCGAGGATTAGCGTTATGCCGGCCTTATTGTCCGCATGACAACATCCGCAGCTGAGCGCGCTCAGCAGAATGAGCGTTACCAGTAGTGTCATGATCGTGGTAGCAAGTCCAGCCAGCCACAGGATTGCACCAATTTCACGGTACCGATCAAAGAACGAATCGGAAAAGTTGGCCGTCCGGTTTACCTGCTCGACAAGCTCCCCTATTGTTTGTGTAAGGATACCGATAGTCGCGTAGGTGTCGGTGGATAATTCTTCGAGCCGCTCATGCACTTGGTCCGCTTGATTGTCGGTCACGTTTCTAACGTCTACGGCATAGTTACGAAACGTGGACCGCGCTAGTGTTAGTTCCTGTGTTAAGGCGTGCATGCTACTGTTTCGGCTGGCCTCACCCATCGCCATGAGCTTGGCCAACGTTCGATCGACCTGCAGCTTTCGAATACGCTCGATTAGACCCGTGTCTTCAAAGTTCCGAATCCGAAGCGTATCGCAAAGCGGACGATCACGGAACGTGCACTGTCGTTGCAATACGGACAGCTGTATCTGCAGTTCGTCCAAACGGTACTCTGCTTCGTATGAGATTTTAGCGGCCCTGGCTAACGCATCCTGCAGCAGGTGGATGCGGCGTGACAGATTGCTACTACTGGTACTGATCTCGATGATGGACTCGAAGATGATGTCTATGCCGGTAAACAGTGCCAGATGGTGTTGAATCGGCTCGCCGAGCAATTTGTCTACGCTTTCCAGATCGTTCCGAATGCGCTCGGTAGCGGTCGCGAGTCCTTCCGCTATCACGAAACGCATTTGTGATTCTGCATCGCGTAAAAACGTTGCCGCATCTAGTAGCGACGACCGTACAACGGTAGGCGTTTGATCAACGGCCGATGCAATTTGCTCGTTCGTGACGAACATAGCTATTACGCCAGCACTGCAAACGATGTATCCACCGACACCTATGCGACTATCAGTATCCTTACACAAACAATAGGGGAGCTTGTCGAGCAGGTAAACCGGACGGCCAACTTTTCCGATTCGTTCTTTGATCGGTACCGTGAAATTGGTGCAATCCTGTGGCTGGCTGGACTTGCTACCACGATCATGACACTACTGGTAACGCTCATTCTCCTGAGCGCGCTCAGCTGCGGATGTTGTCATGCGGACAATAAGGCCGGCATAACGCTAATCCTCGGCGCTATCTGCATTTGCATTGCAAGCCTAGCGCTGTCGGGGTTTACCATGATGGAGATGCTACTCGGAGCACATGGTCAACTTTTCATCTGTCACCCACTGTACAACGAGCCGGACTACACGGTACTCCAAAAGCTCATCGACAAACCGGGATTAATTTACCCGACCGAACCGCAGTACGGTATAATCGGCGAACTGTTACGACAGGCGGCCCCACCCGAAGCTCAATGGTCACAGCCGGTGCAAATATCACTGTCCACGGCACTGAACGCATGCGAGAAGGGTCATGGGTCTTATTCCACCTTTCAGCTCGACACATTACTGAATCTCACCGCTAAACTCGAACACCGTCAACGGTCCGAGCTGGTACGTGCTATCGAAAGTGTCGCGGCAAGCGAGGAACCATTCATTGGATTTACCGTGCGCATACAGGGCATCCTGGAGGATATGCTGTACGATTCGGACCTTAACCTAACCAGTACGCGCATGGAGCTGACACAACTCTCCCCGGACAAGGACGTACTCACCTTCATCGATCAGCTACAACGTGTATCAGCACAGATCCAAGACGTAGCAACGGCGAGCCGTATGACTACGCTCGGTTCACGGGCCAAACGTTTACAGCTCTCCCTGCTGGCACCGCTCGAACAGTTACGCGGTGATATCGTCTACCATCTAACGGCACTCGAGCTGCAGCTGTCGCCGTGGGCAGCACAGGTGAACAAAAGCTTGACGCATCTACGAAATGCCCAGACTTTCCTCGACACAGAAGCGGCCGAAGTGTGTTTCAATCGTAGTGACGTTTATCGGGCACGGTTACGGGCACATCTGGACGCTTACCGGAACTACACGGCCACCGTACTCAACGAACGGTGCGCGAGCTGCCGCCCACTGTTCGACATCTTCGATGCAATGCGCATGCTGTTCTGCCACCACATTATGGATCCGATGAATGGACTCTGGTTTTCGGCCTTCTTGTGCCTGTTCTTCTGGGCTGTGGCCACCCCCCTATCACTAATGCTTTCGTCCACCTACAGGAGGCTCGAAATACTGTCAAGCAAGCTGCAACACTCCAACAGCCATCGCTACAAGTGAGTGTTCCTGAAACGAAATATTTCATTAGCACTATTCGACTAGTATGTCCGCTGTAGCGACATTAACATTTGATGAGGACGATACTTTACTTATTTAGGGTCTTTTAATTAACTCAAGAGTGCGTTGGCTTGTTAAAAACTCGGGATAAACAGGTAGTGCGTATGTGGAACTTGCACTGCCGCAACCTACTGCGTTATCCAATACTGTCAAATAACAATCGCTCGTTTGTTTGCAAAACATATCCGTGATATTTTTTTATTGTTTCAGCGCTCGAGCATCCGTCCGGGAAGACCAACGAGAATCTAGTCACTGGTCAACACAACGGTAAGTTACCTGCAGCATGAATTTCCTTCTTACTAGGTTCTCCGTACCGCTTGCTAACATCGTCAGAGTAACCTGCCGTCAATAAAGATACTAACCGAATCATTTCTACCTCCACTCCCTTTTGCCTGCCATGACTTGACAATCACATGACATCGCCACTTCCACCACCATCATTCCAAATTGGTCTACATGGAAATTTCAAATTGATCCACCGTCCAACCAGATCCACCGTCAGTGTCATGCCGGATATAGATAGATCTAATTGGTAATCGATGCGATGCGATGTTCAAATTAACTCAAGAATCTCCCATCTCCACTGTAACGCGACAACCACCACCACCACCACCACCTCCATCACATGAAGTTCTGAAAGCCGATGCGATGTTCAAATTAACTCAAGAATCTCCCATCTCCACTGTAACGCGACAACCACCACCACCACCACCACTTTGATTGGAAATGGCAGTGTGCGCGTAACGAACGAATAAGTTCATAAGGCAGCCACGGGCGAACCAATGCCTACAAATGCGCCACACACGGCAGGCATACACACATACACATTTCTCTTTCTCTCCATGCCGTTCCTTCCCAACCTTCGAAACACACCGGACGCAGATCCGTCTCGGTCTATAATTGAAATTATGGATGTGATAAAACGAAGAACGACCCCAAAAAAAAAACACCTGTCAAAGTTCAAAGGCGAAAGTGACCTCAAAGGTCCAAAGCATCTTCAAAATTATACAACAACAACAACTTGCCAAAGTTAGCAGAAAGTAGTGGTGAATAATCAATGAAGAGTTACCAGAGTATGCAGGAGTATGCTCGGCAGCTCTACTATCTACTCCGCAAATGTTACCGACGCTTCCAATAGATCGCCAGTCGCGCTATCATATCGAGAGATAATGAAAAAAATAAACGAATCAAGCGACAACCTGATAAGCCATACCGAGAGATAAACAGCTACAGTTTCGCACAGTAAACTGAACAGTGCGCTTGAAAGGACGTGTCAGTCAGTTGCTAACGGTAGAAAGTGAAATTTGTTGTCATCCAGTATGGAAAACCAACCGAGCGAGAGCGTGCAAATGGAAGCCGCTGACGAAAACGATACCAGACCTTTCGAATCGTAAGTTTGTTTCGATATTTTGTACAAAATCTGCTTCTAGTTTTTTTTTGTTTTCTGTTTTCAATTTAACTCTATTCCATTCAGACAGATTCAAACTACCCCACGCAGCCACACTCACAGGGGATCGGTTGTAACCGCACCACATGTGCTAGCGGCAATAGAGGAAGAAAATTATGACACAAACCATCCGAACCTTGGTACAGCGCTTATCATCAACCAGGTGAATTTCAGTACCATGAGCAAACGAGAAGGCAGTGACAAGGATCGGGATTGTATTAGTGCAGTATTACAAAGGATTGGATTTAATGTACGCGTGTTCAATGACCTTGATAAAATCAAATTGTTAACCCATCTAGATGAGGTTGCTCACGAAGATCATTCGATGAATGACTGTCTGGTAGTGGTAGTAATGACACACGGAGAAAAGGATGTCCTGTACGCGAATGATAAATCCTACCCTATTGGCAACCTGTGGGAACCTTTCCTTGGCGATGCATGCCCAACGTTGCGTGGAAAACCCAAGCTATTTTTCGTGCAGGCTTGCAGGGGCAACAGTTTCGACAAGGGTGTCAAATTGTCGAAGATGGTGACGGACACAGTCGATGCACGTTCGTCTGCTGACACGCTGCTGTACACCATTCCTATCATGGCGGACCTTTTGGTGATGTACTCCACCTACGATGGACACTACTCATGGCGCAATCCCATCAACGGGTCCTGGTTCATTCAATCACTGAGCAACGAGCTAGAGCAGAACGCTTTCGGTAAGGAACTTTTGCAGCTCTTGACTACCGTTACGCGAAGAGTCGCGTACCAGTATCAATCTAACGTTCCGGGCAACTCAGAAATGGATGCAAAGAAACAAATACCCTGCATAGTGTCGATGCTTACCAAGGCGTTCTACTTCAAACCAAAATAGGAACACACGTGAAAGAACGATTGACCGGTACGATATTGCAACACAATGCCGGTCATGCTCGACCAGTACCAGTGACTCTCTTTCGCAGTGAATATTGCTATGCTCAGGAATAAAGTGCTCGCATTGCGTGCTATTACTTTGTACTAGAAAAGGTGTACTAATGAATGAGTGTGTAACTTTTTGCATTTCCTAAATCGTTCCGAATCGTGCCTTCCACGTGCTGACCATCCTCACCGAACAGCCCCAGTCGTGATCCTTCGGTAGACATGCGTAAGCGCGTCCAAACATTACATACACTCCGGGTCCCCGGTGGACTTCAGTTCCCAGTTAGCTTTCGGCACGTGCAGCCGTTCCGGTTCGGTGGACACAGTGAACAGTACGTTTGTGGCACTGGTTGTTTAAAGTTTCCTTAAGTTAAACTGATCCTTGCGTGTTTAGAATTAGATTTAGATCTTTTGATTTGTTTGTTTAATCAACGTGACTTCAGAAGAATGTCTTCCATCTGCAACCACAACGTCTCGTTCTAGTTCCTTAAAGCGAGTTTACTTCTGTGCAATCAATAAACACCTCTGGGCCAATAATCTAATTAGCGTCACTCCTTGTCGACGTGTCAGAAAACGGACCATTTATCAGTTCTATGCTTGCGAACTTTATTTTGAGTCACAGTGCACATTAATCAACCTCAGCCAAGAACTGTCATGCAGATAGGTGCAATATAATTCAGCAAAACACTGCATGGTGCGTTCAATCACACATTCGCCAGTTCAATTGTCAATGTGGCGCTTGTACCAGGAAGGTTTGTGATGAATGACACACGTGTACATACCATATGAGCGGGTAGCACGTGCCATCGAGTTATAGTATACTCAGTACATTGTGATTCACTTTAAATGAGAATATACATTTAACAAAACACCAACAACTTAATTCTTGTGCTTCCACAGACAGTTTAAAATCCAGTTCCGAGGGTTTCTAGTGCATAGTTTTGCGTAGTGAAATGGATACATGGCACTGTGTGTTTATTAAATGCAGGTGACTTTTAGCTGGATGTGGTGAAATCGTCTCACATGTTCCAAACGGCGGTACTGCCGTGTAGAATTACATTTCAAGAAGCCTTACTGTAGAGTTGCGTGAAACAAGAACTAAATCTACGTTCGAGCTTGGTAAATATTACCATTTCCTTAGGTTTAGCCAGTACGCACATTTTGTGTGTTTGGAAATCAGTTCTATGTCTGTAAGAAGAAGTACAGGTGCATTTTACGGTGTACAATTTTTCCTAGTTCCGTGAACGCTTATCTAATATTTTTCACTAGCGTATGTACAGATCAACGCCGTTTTGATAGAGCTCCGTCACCGTGTTATCTTTCACCTGACTCACACCGTGTAAACATTTCGTAGGAAATCGAATCAACTGATTCGTTATCATTTCGCTTTTTTCGATTGAAAACGTCAACGTTCGTCACAACAGACGCATTCGTAGCTTCCGCTTGAAATTAGCTATGCCAACCATAAGCACACATACCAACAGAGGGGACAACCAACTGCTGGATGCACAATAGGTCCGAAGGACCCCGGGAGGTACGTGTCCGGTTCCAGTTGCCGTGCGAGACATAAAATCACTTTCCCACTCGCAGCAGGTGGATTATGGCACCGAGCATAATGCGACACGTTGGTGGCTATTGTTGCGTTATTGCGAGTTACGTAAGCGTCATTATGATTCGCACATTAGCAGGTCGCACGCAGGCCGACCGCCGAGACAAACGAAACGTATGAAAGCTCGGATGGAAGCAAGTGTTGAGAACGTTTTATTGAGTGTGCCATCAATTCACCCGCGGAGCGATCGGCAGGAAGCCGGGTTGTCGTTTAGCACTATCCAGTGCGACACTGGTGTAATAGTCCTGCCAATGATCGGCCCGGCTGGGCTGGAACTGTGTGTCATCGTATGGCAAGTCTCCGGCGGCTGTCGTCAGCTCGATCACGGACACATCGGCCAGGCTATGCTGATGGGTGTGATAGGAGGAGGGAATCATTGGCTGGGTGACGTAATTGAGCTCGGATTGAACTATCGACGCCGGGGTGGCTGGTTCGGGGTCCTCCGAAACGGGCGCGTGATGATCGGTCGGTGTATTAGTAGGCGAAACTTCGGGATCGCTACTAACGGAAGGCTCAATAGCTTCCTGCGGTTCCTGTGTCTCGATCGTTTCCGTTGTTTCAGGCACCTCGACTGTAGTGGCATTAATCTCATCGTCGTCGGTTTCTCCATCCGCTCGCAGTGTGCTTCGAATTGCTCTCGGAGGACTCACCTTCGGGCGTGATCTTCTGCTCGTGGTTGCACCCTTTCTAGGGGCGAGCTTTTGCTTTCTAGAGGACGATTGCTCCACATCATCTTCTAGCGTAGTCCCCTGTGAGAAATTTTTTTCATTAGGCGATCATTACTTGATCGATGGTCGGCAGTCATTCGTTACTTACCACCGAACCGTTCGACGCGCTGGGAATAGGATCGGAAAAAATGGTCGGCCGTGGTTCGATCGACCCCGGTCCTGTTCCAAAATGTGACGGTCCGTGTTGAGGGAAATGCATGGGAAAAGGAAATAGTGCCATAGTTTCAAACTCGCTGCCGGACGGTCGAAACGGAATCTTGATATTGATGGATGAACCGCCCGTCCAGTAGGGTGATGCGTAACCATGGCTTTTAACAAGAGCACATCATGTTGAAACAGACCAAGAGCGATAACGGTTACACGTGTCGGTTCGAAGCAATAAGACTTTCAAACAGCATAACGTGCATGTGATGGGGGACAATAGTGTTACTACCTCTAAAAACAATTCGAATAAGAACAAGTGTAGTTAGTACAACACAAAACATTTTCATGTATTTTCGTAATAATATTCTCTCGCTTTATTTACGACAAAATTCGAATGCAAATATCAATAAATATCCACAGCTCGTTTTACCGCGCTAGATCAAACTCTCTCGATAGTTCGTGGGGTCACCGTTTTCGTAACGCAACTCTATGTACTCGATCACGACCGCACCTTCATCGGTGCCAGCATCTTCATCGCTTCCGGATGGCGTGTAGTGCGGGAGCTCCTCGTCCGTGCTTGACTCTGCCACCGCGTTAACGTGCACCGAGACGGATCTGCGTCCGGTGTGTTTCGAAGGTTGGGAAGGAACGGCAAGGAGAGAAAGAGAAATGTGTATGTGTGTATGCCTGCCGTGTGTGGCGCATTTGTAGGCATTGGTTCGCCCGTGGCTGCCTTATGAACTTATTCGTTCGTTACGAACACTTTGATTGGAAATGGCAGTGTGCACGTGTTCGAACGAGATTCTATCGCTGTCCGAGGACACTATCGAAGGCTTTCAGAACTTCATGTGATGGAGGTGGTGGTGGTGGTGGTGGTTGTCGCGTTACAGTGGAGATGGGAGATTCTTGAGTTAATTTGAACATCGCATCGCATCGATTACCAATTAGATCTATCTATATCCGGCATGACACTGACGGTGGATCTGGTTGGACGGTGGATCAATTTGAAATTTCCATGTAGACCAATTTGGAATGATGGTGGTGGAAGTGGCGATGTCATGTGATTGTCAAGTCATGGCAGGCAAAAGGGAGTGGAGGTAGAAATGATTCGGTTAGTATCTTTATTGACGGCAGGTTACTCTGACGATGTTAGCAAGCGGTACGGAGAACCTAGTAAGAAGGAAATTCATGCTGCAGGTAACTTACCGTTGTGTTGACCAGTGACTAGATTCTCGTTGGTCTTCCCGGACGGATGCTCGAGCGCTGAAACAATAAAAAAATATCACGGATATGTTTTGCAAACAAACGAGCGATTGTTATTTGACAGTATTGGATAACGCAGTAGGTTGCGGCAGTGCAAGTTCCACATACGCACTACCTGTTTATCCCGAGTTTTTAACAAGCCAACGCACTCTTGAGTTAATTAAAAGACCCTAAATAAGTAAAGTATCGTCCTCATCAAATGTTAATGTCGCTACAGCGGACATACTAGTCGAATAGTGCTAATGAAATATTTCGTTTCAGGAACACTCACTTGTAGCGATGGCTGTTGGAGTGTTGCAGCTTGCTTGACAGTATCTCGAGCCTCCTGTAGGTGGACGAAAGCATTAGTGATAGGGGGGTGGCCACAGCCCAGAAGAACAGGCACAAGAAGGCCGAAAACCAGAGTCCATTCATCGGATCCATAATGTGGTGGCAGAACAGCATGCGCATTGCATCGAAGATGTCGAACAGTGGGCGGCAGCTCGCGCACCGTTCGTTGAGTACGGTGGCCGTGTAGTTCCGGTAAGCGTCCAGATGTGCCCGTAACCGTGCCCGATAAACGTCACTACGATTGAAACACACTTCGGCCGCTTCTGTGTCGAGGAAAGTCTGGGCATTTCGTAGATGCGTCAAGCTTTTGTTCACCTGTGCTGCCCACGGCGACAGCTGCAGCTCGAGTGCCGTTAGATGGTAGACGATATCACCGCGCAACTGTTCGAGCGGTGCCAGCAGGGAGAGCTGTAAACGTTTGGCCCGTGAACCGAGCGTAGTCATACGGCTCGCCGTTGCTACGTCTTGGATCTGTGCTGATACACGTTGTAGCTGATCGATGAAGGTGAGTACGTCCTTGTCCGGGGAGAGTTGTGTCAGCTCCATGCGCGTACTGGTTAGGTTAAGGTCCGAATCGTACAGCATATCCTCCAGGATGCCCTGTATGCGCACGGTAAATCCAATGAATGGTTCCTCGCTTGCCGCGACACTTTCGATAGCACGTACCAGCTCGGACCGTTGACGGTGTTCGAGTTTAGCGGTGAGATTCAGTAAAGTATCGAGCTGAAAGGTGGAATAAGACCCATGACCCTTCTCGCATGCGTTCAGTGCCGTGGACAGTGATATTTGCACCGGCTGTGACCATTGAGCTTCGGGTGGGGCCGCCTGTCGTAACAGTTCGCCGATTATACCGTACTGCGGTTCGGTCGGGTAAATTAATCCCGGTTTGTCGATGAGCTTTTGGAGTACCGTGTAGTCCGGCTCGTTGTACAGTGGGTGACAGATGAAAAGTTGACCATGTGCTCCGAGTAGCATCTCCATCATGGTAAACCCCGACAGCGCTAGGCTTGCAATGCAAATGCAGATAGCGCCGAGGATTAGCGTTATGCCGGCCTTATTGTCCGCATGACAACATCCGCAGCTGAGCGCGCTCAGCAGAATGAGCGTTACCAGTAGTGTCATGATCGTGGTAGCAAGTCCAGCCAGCCACAGGATTGCACCAATTTCACGGTACCGATCAAAGAACGAATCGGAAAAGTTGGCCGTCCGGTTTACCTGCTCGACAAGCTCCCCTATTGTTTGTGTAAGGATACCGATAGTCGCGTAGGTGTCGGTGGATAATTCTTCGAGCCGCTCATGCACTTGGTCCGCTTGATTGTCGGTCACGTTTCTAACGTCTACGGCATAGTTACGAAATGTGGACCGCGCTAGTGTTAGTTCCTGTGTTAAGGCGTGCATGCTACTGTTTCGGCTGGCCTCACCCATCGCCATGAGCTTGGCCAGCGTTCGATCGACCTGCAGCTTTCGAATACGCTCGATTAGACCCGTGTCTTCAAAGTTCCGAATCCGAAGCGTATCGCAAAGCGGACGATCACGGAACGTGCACTGTCGTTGCAATACGGACAGCTGTATCTGCAGTTCGTCCAAACGGTACTCTGCTTCGTATGAGATTTTAGCGGCCCTGGCTAACGCATCCTGCAGCAGGTGGATGCGGCGTGACAGATTGCTACTACTGGTACTGATCTCGATGATGGACTCGAAGATGATGTCTATGCCGGTAAACAGTGCCAGATGGTGTTGAATCGGCTCGCCGAGCAATTTGTCTACGCTTTCCAGATCGTTCCGAATGCGCTCGGTAGCGGTCGCGAGTCCTTCCGCTATCACGAAACGCATTTGTGATTCTGCATCGCGTAAAAACGTTGCCGCATCTAGTAGCGATGACCGTACAACGGTAGGCGTTTGATCAACGGCCGATGCAATTTGCTCGTTCGTGACGAACATAGCTATTACGCCAGCACTGCAAACGATGAGTAATCAACGATAAGTTATAACAAAAAAGTCCCCTGGCCCTACGACGGTTCGTTATCTCGCTACGGCGATGGACGCAACCTACATCAACAGCAGTATGACGACCTGTAGCATCAGTCCCAGAAAGCTCTTTCGGCAGTGCAAAGACTCTTCAAGTGATAGCTCCTCCGCCTGAATGATAGCGTCGACGGTGGGTCCCGGGTTGAGATCATCATCCGGTTCCTTCGCACATCCCCAGGCAATAGTGTAGCAGAGAGGAATAAGCGATATCAGGAAGAAAATCGCTATCAGGCAGATATATCCCGACTCAACCTTGAGCGCCTGCAACGTATAGGAAAGTTTAGTGGCTCCATCCACCCCGGTATCCCGGTGCAGTAGTAATCACCTCGAGTATTAGCTGCAGGAAAGACACCTTCGTGTGGAAAGCATCGCGCAGCAGCTCTAGAATGCAATAGACTTTTATCAACACTCACGACCCGACCCACCACTTACGGTAGAGAGTGTGCCACCAAGAGGATGGCGTTAGTGTTAGGAATTCTCTTACCTACTGGCAGATCGTACGGTGTGATGTAGGACAGAAACGTGGACAAATAGGAGAAGACAAACGTGCCGTGGTAGAGTCCGAGCGTCGGTATGATATAACTGTCTGTCGCGACCGGCTCGGGATAGTCGTGGGGGATGGCCACTGCCTGCTCCTGAATGACACACGGAATTTTAAACTTCCGGAGCATGTGTGTATCATTTTTTTTTGTAAGTCATACCTACCATGGCTTAAAGTTGAAAGCCAGTACAGAACAAAATCAAAACCTATTGTGCATCCAGCAGTTGGTTGTCCCCTCTGTTGGTATGTGTGCTTATGGTTGGCATATCTAATTTCAAGCGGAAGCTACGAAGCTATGCGTCTGTTGTGACGAACGTTGACGTTTTCAATCGAAAAAAGCGAAATGATAACGAATCAGTTGATTCGATTTCCTACGAAATGTTTACACGGTGTGAGTCAGGTGAAAGATAACACGGTGACGGAGCTCTATCAAAACGGCGTTGATCTGTACATACGCTAGTGAAAAATATTAGATAAGCGTTCACGGAACTAGGAAAAATTGTACACCGTAAAATGCACCTGTACTTCTTCTTACAGACATAGAACTGATTTCCAAACACACAAAATGTGCGTATTGGCTAAACCTAAGGAAATGGTAATATTTACCAAGCTCGAACGTAGATTTAGTTCTTGTTTCACGCAACGCTACAGTAAGGCTTCTTGAAATGTAATTCTACACGGCAGTACCGCCGTTTGGAACATGTGAGACGATTTCACCACATCCAGCTAAAAGTCACCTGCATTTAATAAACACACAGTGCCATGTATCCATTTCACTACGCAAAACTATGCACTAGAAACCCTCGGAACTGGATTTTAAACTGTCTGTGGAAGCACAAGAATTAAGTTGTTGGTGTTTTGTTAAATGTATATTCTCATTTAAAGTGAATCACAATGTACTGAGTATACTATAACTCGATGGCACGTGCTACCCGCTCATATGGTATGTACACGTGTGTCATTCATCACAAACCTTCCTGGTACAAGCGCCACATTGACAATTGAACTGGCGAATGTGTGATTGAACGCACCATAATGGTACCAATGCTGTGTTTCGCTGAATTATATTGCACCTATCTGCATGACAGTCCTTGGCTGAGGTTGATTAATGTGCACTGTGACTCAAAATAAAGTTCGCAAGCATAGAACTGATAAATGGTCCGTTTTCTGACACGTCGACAAGGAGTGACGCTAATTAGATTATTGGCCCAGAGGTGTTTATTGATTGCACAGAAGTAAACTCGCTTTAAGGAACTAGAACGAGACGTTGTGGTTGCAGATGGAAGACATTCTTCTGAAGTCACGTTGATTAAACAAACAAATCAAAAGATCTAAATCTAATTCTAAACACGCAAGGATCAGTTTAACTTAAGGAAACTTTAAACAACCAGTGCCACAAACGTACTGTTCACTGTGTCCACCGAACCGGAACGGCTGCACGTGCCGAAAGCTAACTGGGAACTGAAGTCCACCGGGGACCCGGAGTGTATGTAATGTTTGGACGCGCTTACGCATGTCTACCGAAGGATCACGACTGGGGCTGTTCGGTGAGGATGGTCAGCACGTGGAAGGCACGATTCGGAACGATTTAGGAAATGCAAAAAATTACACACTCATTCATTAGTACACCTTTTCTAGTACAAAGTAATAGCACGCAATGCGAGCACTTTATTCCTGAGCATAGCAATATTCACTGCGAAAGAGAGTCACTGGTACTGGTCGAGCATGACCGGCATTGTGTTGCAATATC
>LULA01017019.1:0-16591 GCA_002091835.1 Anopheles maculatus | reverse complement strand
AAAAGGTGAATAATGTGGTTTTATTGGCTTTCTTCGCAAAGAAGCATAATGGAGGATGATCTTAAGGACTCGTCCACTAGGATACCTCGTCATCCAAATGATCTCATAATGGGGCAAATGGGAAATGTCGTTCAAAAAGACTTCATGTCCATTTCATCTGCCAAGAGACCTCATCTTCCAAAGGATCTTATTGTCTTTCTTGTTGTCTATAATTAGGTAGCCTATTGTAAAAATGTCAAAGGTTTAATGAAGTCCCTCTCTTCGCCACGGGCTTACTGAAGTCTTGATGTGTCGCTGTCGCTTAAAAAGGCAACACTACTGATTCACTCGAATCCATTGCAGACATCTCCTAAAGTAAAAAGTTTATAATTTACACAATACAAATCTGAGTCCGATAGGAAAGTTAAGGGCCAGAGGCTTTGTCGCTTAAGTTTTTTTTTGTGATTGAATGTTGTTTTGTATTAATATTCTAGCCTATTAATTTAATAGGCACTAAAAGGTTCTGCAGAAAATGTCTCCCTTTTGGAAATGTCGTTAATAGATGAAACTTGAAACTCTTTCCTGAATATCAGAACGAAAAGGGAGCGGCCTTGGCTTGTCATTTCTGGCTTCCTTGATTTGATGTTACCCGTAGCTGGAATGGACGATGATCGCCTTTATTATAACAGAGGCGGACAAATGAATTAACAATAACATTAAATTGTGAGAATGTTACACTATTCCACTGCTTTTCCGGTAACGGCACTTTCACCTGAGGTACACCCTGTGTATGAAATGGCAGCACTACCGATTAATGAACCCATCACTGTAAACACGTTGGACATGCAGATCCTACATTGACAGCTGCCGTAGTGCAGTGAATAAAGAAAATACCTCGAAAAAAAGATCTGGTGAAACATTCCATTTGTTGTTGTGTTTTGAAGAAAACCAGCCCAAAGGAGGGCGAGAATTGTATAAAGGAATATCAAATTAATTCCTTCCTTTGCTGCTGGAACCACTCGTGTGTATGTGTGTTTTGTGCATAATTAGTGACCATTTCTGAGGAGAGTGAAAGCATATTTGCATATCTACCACCTCTGGTTGTACCGTTTTTGGGTCGCTGTGTGTCAATCAAAACAATCTAGCCTCCCGTTTGCACAGGAGCAGATTGGAATGTACGGTTTCTAAATCTGTGCATATCGGGTTGGTTTGAAAGAAAGTGTGTGCATTGGTGTTGTAAATCTGCCAAGAGTTTCAATCGATGCCTTTGCTGTTCTACTAGAAAACCAGAAGTTCATCCCTCCTTGGGGGTACCACTAGTAGTCCGAAAGAAAAAAAACCTACTGCGTCAAGCAAAAACCAAACACGATGAGCAAACATATGTATACAACGGCGAATCTGTCGGACGTGGAGCTGAAGGACCAAGGAAATCGGTTGTTCTCTGCGCGGAAGTATGACGATGCGGTCAATCTCTACACAAAAGCGATCGTAAGTATTACACTATCGTCATCATCATCATCATCATCTGCTGTGATGCAATGATGCAACTGTTCAGTCTTTTCATCTTCTGCATTGCCAAAATTAGGATCAAAACTTTATGCACCTGGAACACGGGACATGGGCCTACTTTTAAACCAGGCCTACAGTTGCTGAGCACAATGCTGAGGTACCCATTCGTATCATACTCCAATGCACTCTGATGTCAATAATCTGTCCATCGGTAACACTTTTGCGTTGTTTTTGTTTCCCTACTGATAACGTTGTTGCTGCCTTTCAACCAGCAATGGTGCAATACGATTTAGGCACGAAACCTGATTGTTATCCTAGTCATGTTGGCATGAGCATGTCGTGTGTTCTGATGGCGCGTCGGGAGAACAGTTTTTTTTGTAGGGATAGTCCCGAGTCTGGCGCCATGTCGCGTACGATACCAAGCGTAAGCCGGGTGGGCTCTTAACCCATTTCAAGGTTATCGTTTTATCGATAAGATTCTGTTTTTTTTTATTTTGTGTTACGCTCCATGGCGATGTCCACGGACCAATAATGTTGGAGGTATTTTGTGTGTACGCATGGTGTGGGAGCAAAGGTTTGTTCCCGATTCTGTATTGTATAGGCCACTATAACTGACTAGCTAAACACTAGGTTAACATAAGTACAAGGTGATTAAACAACGCGCAAACATAAATATAAGGTGCTCCACCTAGAAGGAATGCACCATATTTTAAAACAATTTGATAACCGGACGAAATATGGCCGAACTTTTTGATGTATCCACAAAATAAATTTTGAATTCACCACAAAATGGGTTAAAAAAAATCTTTTCGATTATCCAGATGAGTCCAGCAATAGAAGTATAACACTCGCAGGTAATTTATTGCTATTCAACCAGAAACATTCGTAATTTTTTGTGGGCATTTGAATGCGCCAATTTTGGTCGACGTCGACGGGAACAGAACCCCATCCGGACCGTAGTAAAGACTGACCAATTGAATTACGTGGCATAAAAAGGGCTGGTAAGAAGAAGATTTGTTCTCAAAACTTGATAGCATTTGAAATGAAACGAAACAATTTCGAATACATCTAGATGGAACGCTCTGCAGCAAACGAAAATATGGGGAAACAATCTATAAGAGCGATACAATTTATTACTCCAAAGGTAGATCGTCATGGCAAAAAGGTCTGAAAATAGGGTCCGCCAGCGTTTATCAATTGAGCGTGGCTCAATTACTTTTAGTACATCAAACCAAATTGTTCTTATTCCGGTTAGAAAAACGTTTGTGTATTCGATCGCAATTAGTAGAATTTGTAGCTTTGTCGTATCTACGATTTCGATCGTAATTAGTCGAACGATTGATCGTGCGAAGCATAATCAATCTACGTAGTGTAATTGTCCTTCAATATTTGGAACAACAGCTCACAAACCTATCAATGCTGTTTTGTTTTTGTGATGTGTTATATTTTTAACACAATAATCCCACATCGGCCTGCCTTACCAGATTGTACCAGAATGCCGTCATGCGAACCTTGCTCTGACGTTATTTTCCTGTGACGATTTATGAATGGAACATTAAAACTAGCGAGGGCATAAGCTTTACGAACAGCAGGTCCGCTTTCTCCAACAATCCAGACATGTTTGCGTGCTAATTGGATTGGCAGCCGCTACCGGCTCGCGCTCGCCTTAGACCACCTTTAAGGTGGTAAAATTATAACTTTTGCTTTGATTGTGGTGCAATATCGAATGGATGACATTGCCGTCCGGCAGAAGGTATATGAAATAGAGCTTGCTACAAAAGTTTAAAGTCGTCTTTGTACCATTCCGGCGTTGTTGTACCATTGGAAGTGATTAGACTATAAAAGAAAAGGCAATGACTGACATCGAAAGGGACAACAATAAGGGAATGTCGTATGTCCGTTTGTCCACCCCTTTTCGTTGCGGTTCGATCGGCCGTTGCACATTAATGCAATTCGAGCATTTGTGTGTGTGTGTGGCACCTGAGCGAACCTGGTTTTGACCTACGCCAATGTGACCAACGCATGTTCCGGGGAGTTCGATACGTATGCATGCTGCACGTGAAGCTTGGAAAGAGCGCACGTGCGGCGAAGTTGCGCTATGCGATGGTATCATATTTCAAATCATCGTCGAATGCTTTTACTTCTCTTTTGTCAGCTATTTATGTGTTATAAGTTTTTAGAAAAATGCGCATTTATAAGTCGTCCTCCAAATCTTTTATCGTTCACTTTGCATCTCTCATTTTCCAGCTGTTTACGGACAATTTTGCAACACATTGTTAGACATCTACTTGATCTCCAACAATTCCTTTGTTTCGGATGTTGTATATGAAGGAGAATCTGATAATATCCCTCCCCCCCACTACTGTTCATCCTAATCTTTGTTGGCTCGCATGGTAAATGTGTACCACATGATCGCTTATGTATTAAAAAAGATGGTGGAAACTTGGTCACCGTTAGGGAAATCCAATCCAATCCATTCGTTTCAAATCATTCAAATGAGCTCAGTTAATTCAAACGTAATTTAAACGTAGGAAGAAGCTCAACAGGTACTCAGAATTTTGCAATTTTAGAGACAGAATTCGCACAAGTCGGACGTCTGAAGTAGTCTTTCGCGCTTGTCGTAATTTCTAATTGAAATCTGAACGAATCTGCTCGTTATGAAAATGACATCATTCCTGACGGCACGTAGAGGATAGGGTCGAGTTTGCTTAGAAGGTACAGAGGAACTGCGTTCCTGCGATTGATTGGGCATTTCATGATCATCGTCGATAGCCAATTTGTCTTTCGCGACATCTTTTCACAGTTGGTGAACAACGCGAGATAAGCAAATGATTTCCAAGTTTGCTTGGGGTTTACCTGGTGGCTTCATCCTTCTGCACTTTTAACCCCGAGCAAAAGTTTCGTCCAAACGCTGACGAAGATCCAGGACTGCTGTCGAGAAATCTTCATTCTATGCACTCCGTTAAGTTATAGCAAATCTTTCAGAATTCACCAGGTAACTTCGCTCCGGAACATTAGCTTTCTGAAGATAAGTGCTTCTTCTTCTTCTTTCGTGGCCTGCTCCTAGGGAGCACGTCTAATAGACATGGCCTGGTGTCCAATCCGTTTCCAGGAAACTCGGTCCATGGCTGCACTCCTCCATCCCTGGCTGTATCCGATATCCCTCAGGTTTGACTCCACTTGATCCAGCCAGCGAGCTCGCTGTGCTCCTCTACGCCTCGTGCCGAACTGGTCGTTGATGAGCACCATCCTGGCAGGGCATGAGTCCGGCATCCTCATCACGTGACCCAACCAGCGTATCCTTCCGGCTTTGACGACCGTCAGGATGTCTACATCGTCAAACAGCTTAGCTAGCTCGTGGTTCATTCTCCTTCTCCACACGCCCTGCTCACACACATCGCCAAAGATGGTCCGTAGCACCCGCCGCTCGAAAATGGCGAGTACATTGGCGTCCTCCGCCAGCAAAGTCCAGTACTCGTGCCCGTAGAGGACTACCGGCCGTATCAGTGTACGATATATGGCGCATTTCGTGCGTTGTTGGAGTCTTCTGGATCTCAGGAGTTTGTGGAGTCCGTAGTAGGCACGATTCCCCTGAACAATGCGCCTTCGGATTTCGCTGCTTACGTTGTTATCCGAAGTTACGATCGTGCCAAGGTAGCAGAACTCCTCTACTACCTCGAGATCGTCGCCGTCAACTAATACTCTGCTTCCGACTCGTGCTCTATCACGGTACTTTGTCTTCGTCACATTGATCCTCAATCCAATCCTATCGGCCTCGCATTTCAGTCGGGTGTACGCGTCGCACACCGCCGCAGATGTTCGCCCGATGATGTCGATGTCATCCGCGAAGCCAAGGAATTGGAGAGACCGGGTGAAAATCGTGCCCCGGATGTCGAAGCCCGCACTTCGCATGACACCTTCCAGAGCGATGTTGAACAGCAAACAGACGATAAGTGCATTGGCCATAAAACAAGCGGTCAATTTCCCATTGCATCGTCCCCCATAGGATGTTTTAGTTCAAAACTCTACTTGAGAATGATTTTTCAATCATTATTTGGCTAACACTAGTGCAGCATTTAATGGGAATAGTCAAGAAAGTCATTTGTTAGCAGTTATCTCGTTATTAATATTATATAAGATTTATTTCCTGTATCAAGTAAGTTTATTGTTTTAATGCATAATGTCATGGCGTTACCAATATAATGTGAATTTCGCTGCCATTGGGCCGGGTTATAGACATACAAGATGTTTACATGAAATTTTTGTCTCCGTAGCAAACATATGCTCCTTCATATATAAGTGTTTCGTGTTAATTAAATTGGAGCGGAAATGTTAATTGCTCTCCCCATTTTTGACATTCGCCATATCGCTTAGGACATATCTGGCAGGCGTTTAACATTTTCTGATAAAAAATGTTATGTGTCTTGTCTATATTTGCTTCAGATCAAAAACTCCACAAATGCCACCTACTTCACGAATCGCGCCCTTTGCCACATTAAAATGAAGCGCTGGGAGACGGCTTGCAGTGACTGTCGGCGTGCACTCGACATGGATCCGAATCTGGTGAAGGGACACTTTTTCCTAGGCCTAAGCTTGATGGAACTGGAATCGTTCGACGAAGCAATCAAACATTTGCAGCGCGCTCATGATCTGGCCAAGGAGCAGAAGCTCAACTTTGGGGACGACATTGCGTCACAGCTCCGGTTGGCCCGAAAGAAACGTTGGAACATACAGGAGGAAAAGCGCATCTGTCAGGAGATTGAGCTACAAACCTATCTCAACAGGTATGGGCTGTTTATCTGTTGTTGAGCGACTTGTCGCATTCGAAACTAATCCTATTTGGTTTTCATCGGTAGACTTATCACGGAAGATATGGAAAATCGTTTAGCTAAGCTGAAGCTAGATGACACGATCAACGAGGAAACGCTCAAGGAAAAGGCTATCGAAATTGAGCGAGAGGGTGTAAGTGATCATTTAAGTTGTGTTGTCTTAATTGTTTTTATCACCCTACATAATGCTTATTCTCGGGGTTTTTTTTTCTATGAAACAGGAAAATCATATGACTGAATTAAACAATCTGTTTGCGAAGGTAGACGACAGGAGACGGGTAAGTTGAGTGGAGAGCTATTTTCGTAACGACTCGTAGGACCAACAAAAAATCGCATTAACCTGCTTTCTTCTCTATTTGTCACCTTCAGAAACGAGAAGTACCTGATTACCTCTGCGGCAAGATCAGCTTCGAGCTGCTGGTAGATCCCGTCATCACACCATCCGGTATGACGTACGAGCGGAAGGATATTGAGGAACATCTGCAGCGGGTCGGCCATTTCGATCCTGTTACACGCGTGAAGCTTACGCAGGATCAGTTGATATCGAACTATTCGATGAAGGAGGTGGTCGATGCCTTCCTCCAGGAGAATGAGTGGGCACAGGACTATTAGTGCGAGCGTGCGGACGTATTTAGCAAGGGCAAGGAATTGGTACGGCCGACTCTGGCAAAAGGGGAGAAGCATACGATGGGAAAAAGGAAAGTGTCCAAAAGGAAAATGTAAGTACGGTTCATTGTATTAAGCGTGTCTTTTCGCTCCTAGACCGATTCTCGACGAAATGGATGTGTGGTTAGTTGAATAGGACAAATGGATTGTATTATTATACCCCATTAAATCAATCCTGGTTTATTGCATTAAGTCCTGGTGTAGTGCTTTGAGCGCACTACACCAAGCAGAACTAAAAGAAAAAGAAAAACAAAAAACAACTTCCCTGCATTCTCTTCTCCCACGTAGTTTATTTTCTTCTGGCCCAAGCGCTTCTTTTCGATGTGATTTAAGTTAGGGTCTATTAGGTTATTAGATATGTAACGTGTAAAGATTTCGGCGCCAAGTAGTCAACGGGCGTTTTTTGCAACTTTTCCAACTATTAATCGATGAAGGGCGCAGAGGCAGTGATGAGACGAAGGTGAAAACAGCAAATACATAACATAAAGCTTAACTCTTCAGCCACGGGGACACCACTCTGTGGTGCGTGATAAGCTACCCCATTTTGAGATCCTTATCGGTAGTATATGTAAATGTTTATCAAAACTAGTAAAAAAAAATACAGCAAAAATGCAACCTTGAAGAACATGTAAAAACTGTGGAATCTATTTCGAATATTGCTGTTGGCACTTGTTCTGAAAAAAAAAAACAAAAACAAAAGAAACAAATAATCCTTTTTAAGTTGTTGAACAATACTGCGTGTCAAGGATAGCGGATACTCGTTAAAAGCAATATTATGTTATTGAACCATTTAGAAAAGGCTGGATCAATTTGGATCTTTTTTTTTCGTTTATTTATAGAGGCTTTGGGTCTCATAGACCTCATTCGCCTCTTCCAATCAATTTGGATCGGCTCGTTAAACATATCGGTTTTCGTTCTCTTCTATCCCTGCTATTTCAATCTGGCTAAGAAAATAATTGTTGTAAAGTGGTTGTTAATGCTGGCCCCGGTTGTAGAATTTGTTTTGAAATAAATTTTCCATACCCACCACCGGTAAAACAATATGTGCGAATTATTTACATACTTCCATACTTCTCAGAACATTGCCAGCTGAATTAGGACAAAGCGATTACATAAAGAGATTCAGTATAAGATGGAAATTGTTACGACGTCGTCGTCAGATGCGTTGTTGTGGTAATCAACCACATCTTAATCAAAAACCCACTTGATACACTGGACAGTAATGCCATACACAGCAATATGGTTCGTCACTTGTTCTACTAATGAAGTAGCTTAAGTTAACATCCCACATATTTTCCAGGAAACTTTATTCGAAAAGATTGATTGATATAACACAACTGTTTCATCGAATGAACAGACATCGTTTAGGGCGACCAGGAAACGGAAAATCTGATCCAATATCAACGTGTTGATAACCAAACAACGTAGCTGATCGCCAAGGACAAGAAACTGTTGTTGTTGAACTCAAGAAACATGTCGGTCCATGTCTGTGTTTCTGGGTTAATCCCATCCATAACAACACAACAGATCGAACCATATGTGGTAAGTGAACGGTTTTAAGTAAAAATCTTAAGCTACCATCAGAAAAAGTTCTGATCTTTAGAAAAGAAAACTTGTTTTTGTTTGGTAGTTTTGAAACATATATATACTTTTATTATTTTAACGCCAATTTATCAATTACGGTTGCGGATCCAGCTTCCGATCAGGCTTGCACCAATGCGAATAAGAGCGCCCCAGAAGCGTCCATTCGGTCCAGCCTGCAGTTCAGCCAACAACTGCTCGTCAGACTTGCCGTCCGCCTTTGCCTCTGTCTTTGTCTCAGCGCCACTGGCTTGAGCCGTTGCTTCTTCGGGTGCGGGTTGTGGGTAGGCGTGGCAGATGCACAGCACCGCGAACAGGGCAAGCAGGATTGCGAATACGAATTTCATGTCGGATCCTATCGAGTGTAAAGCTGTCGATGATCTCCCTGACTGAGTAACTGTGCCTTTATACTACAATTCTACAGCGTAGGATCTTCCCGGAAAATTGACACAGCAGGCAATAATGGAAAAACACATATAGAGCCGGTAATGTTGTTATTTTAACGCCAATTTATCAATTACGGTTGCGGATCCAGCTTCCGATCAGGCTTGCACCAATGCGAATAAGAGCGCCCCAGAAGCGTCCATTCGGTCCAGCCTGCAGTTCAGCCAACAACTGCTCGTCAGACTTGCCGTCCGCCTTTGCCTCTGTCTTTGTCTCAGCGCCACTGGCTTGAGCCGTTGCTTCTTCGGGTGCGGGTTGTGGGTAGGCGTGGCAGATGCACAGCACCGCGAACAGGGCAAGCAGGATTGCGAATACGAATTTCATGTCGGATCCTATCGAGTGTAAAGCTGTCGATGATCTCCCTGACTGAGTAACTGTGCCTTTATACTACAATTCTACAGCGTAGGATCTTCCCGGAAAATTGACACAGCAGGCAATAATGGAAAAACACATATAGAGCCGGTAATGTTGTTTGTACACGAGGTTTAAGTCTGTTACTTCATCGTATTTAGCACACTTCCGGCACTGTTTACGATAACACATTACCGAATTTTTACAAATGTTCGATAGGCGCAAATACACACATTTTTCTTTAGATCTTGGGCATCAGGATATACAGTGATCATTAAAACTTCTGGGGTGGTGTTATGGTGATATACACGAGAATATACTGTCATTGAAAAGTCGCTCCGGGACACCTTATGTTTAGAATGGGTACATGTGATCGTACACAGATAGGTGATCAAACCTTTTGAAGCCTTCCAAAACTTCATCTATCTGGAGTCAAAAGTCAGTATCGATAACAACATAGACGTTGAACCGGTCATACTACAGCCTGAGGAAACTTCTCCACTGAAAATATCTTTTGCGACGGACGAAGTTGGGACTGTACAGAACCTTTATAGTCCCAGTACTCACATACGCCTCTGAGACATGGACTTTGTCCAAAACTGACGAAACACTCTTAGCCGCGTTCGAGAGCAAGATGCTCAGCAGGATTTTTTGGCCCCGTATATGTGGAAAGAAAACGGAGGAGTCACTACAACGACGAGCCCTGTGAGCTGTAGTGTGATCTCACCATCATGCAGCGAATTAGGTTCGCCAGGCTCCGATGGGCTAGTCATGTCATGAAAAAAGGCACCGGACGACCCAGCCTGTAACGTGTTTTTGGTCGACCACATATACAGAGATGGCGTAGTAGGCCCCCAAACTGAGATGGAGTGATGGCGTAGATGCGTCCGCCAGAACGGCCGGGATATTGGATTGACAGACGATGGCGCTAGATCGTGAGCGATTGTTGCAGCAGGCCAAGATGCAGCATGTAGCGCCTGATAACAACAGCAGATTTCGCTTCCGTACTTCTCAGAACATTGCAGGTTTGATCAGAGCAAAGGGCAGCAGTTCTCCTGATAGCTTCATCATTGTGCCCTTTAGCCATATCCAGTATAAGATGGAAATTGTTAGATGGAAGCATCCGACGGCGTCGTCCGTTGTGGAATAGCAATCATTGCTGTGGACAGTAATGCCATACACAGCAATATGGTTCGTCACTTGTTCTACTAATGAAGTAGCTTAAGTTAACATCCCACATATTTTCCAGGAAACTTTATTCGAAAAGATTGATTGATATAACACAACTGTTTCATCGAATGAACAGACATCGTTTAGGGCGACCAGGAAACGGAAAATCTGATCCAATATCAACGTGTTGATAACCAAACAACGTAGCTGATCGCCAAGGACAAGAAACTGTTGTTGTTGAACTCAAGAAACATGTCGGTCCATGTCTGTGTTTCTGGGTTAATCCCATCCATAACAACACAACAGATCGAACCATATGTGGTAAGTGAACGGTTTTAAGTAAAAATCTTAAGCTACCATCAGAAAAAGTTCTGATCTTTAGAAAAGAAAACTTGTTTTTGTTTGGTAGTTTTGAAACATATATATACTTTTATTATTTTAACGCCAATTTATCAATTACGGTTGCGGATCCAGCTTCCGATCAGGCTTGCACCAATGCGAATAAGAGCGCCCCAGAAGCGTCCATTCGGTCCAGCCTGCAGTTCAGCCAACAACTGCTCGTCAGACTTGCCGTCCGCCTTTGCCTCTGTCTTTGTCTCAGCGCCACTGGCTTGAGCCGTTGCTTCTTCGGGTGCGGGTTGTGGGTAGGCGTGGCAGATGCACAGCACCGCGAACAGGGCAAGCAGGATTGCGAATACGAATTTCATGTCGGATCCTATCGAGTGTAAAGCTGTCGATGATCTCCCTGACTGAGTAACTGTGCCTTTATACTACAATTCTACAGCGTAGGATCTTCCCGGAAAATTG
Source organism: Anopheles maculatus (assembly GCA_002091835.1). Classification (NCBI taxonomy): domain Eukaryota; kingdom Metazoa; phylum Arthropoda; class Insecta; order Diptera; family Culicidae; genus Anopheles; species Anopheles maculatus. The sequence continues at coordinate 5,255 of LULA01017019.1, read as the reverse complement.
ACACAGCAGGCAATAATGGAAAAACACATATAGAGCCGGTAATGTTGTTTGTACACGAGGTTTAAGTCTGTTACTTCATCGTATTTAGCACACTTCCGGCACTGTTTACGATAACACATTACCGAATTTTTACAAATGTTCGATAGGCGCAAATACACACATTTTTCTTTAGATCTTGGGCATCAGGATATACAGTGATCATTAAAACTTCTGGGGTGGTGTTATGGTGATATACACGAGAATATACTGTCATTGAAAAGTCGCTCCGGGACACCTTATGTTTAGAATGGGTACATGTGATCGTACACAGATAGGTGATCAAACCTTTTGAAGCCTTCCAAAACTTCATCTATCTGGAGTCAAAAGTCAGTATCGATAACAACATAGACGTTGAACCGGTCATACTACAGCCTGAGGAAACTTCTCCACTGAAAATATCTTTTGCGACGGACGAAGTTGGGACTGTACAGAACCTTTATAGTCCCAGTACTCACATACGCCTCTGAGACATGGACTTTGTCCAAAACTGACGAAACACTCTTAGCCGCGTTCGAGAGCAAGATGCTCAGCAGGATTTTTTGGCCCCGTATATGTGGAAAGAAAACGGAGGAGTCACTACAACGACGAGCCCTGTGAGCTGTAGTGTGATCTCACCATCATGCAGCGAATTAGGTTCGCCAGGCTCCGATGGGCTAGTCATGTCATGAAAAAAGGCACCGGACGACCCAGCCTGTAACGTGTTTTTGGTCGACCACATATACAGAGATGGCGTAGTAGGCCCCCAAACTGAGATGGAGTGATGGCGTAGATGCGTCCGCCAGAACGGCCGGGATATTGGATTGACAGACGATGGCGCTAGATCGTGAGCGATTGTTGCAGCAGGCCAAGATGCAGCATGTAGCGCCTGATAACAACAGCAGATTTCGCTTCCGTACTTCTCAGAACATTGCAGGTTTGATCAGAGCAAAGGGCAGCAGTTCTCCTGATAGCTTCATCATTGTGCCCTTTAGCCATATCCAGTATAAGATGGAAATTGTTAGATGGAAGCATCCGACGACGTCGTCCGTTGTGGAATAGCAATCATTGCTGTGGTTAATCGAGAACTACCTGATACTGGATAGCATGGCCATACATTGAAGTGACATTAACGCAATATGGTTCGTCACTTTTTCTACTAATGAAGTAATTTCAGTTAACAGCCCGTATATTTTCGAGAAATGATCAACGGGATAGATTGATTTAACAAAAGTGTTATGTCGAATAAACAGACATCGTTTTGGGCGACCATGATCCAATAACAACGTGTTGATAACCAAACAACGTAGCTGATCGCCAAGGTCAAGAAACAGTTGTAAACTGCAAAACGCTTGCAGACAGACTATTCACTGTACATAACATGGGTCCATGTCTATGTTTCTGGGTTAATCCCATCCAGTGGCGGATCAAACGGTGGGCGGAGTAGGCGGCCGCCTAGGGCCTCGCCGTTTGGGAGGCCCCGAAATACGAAAGCCATACCACTCCCCCCTATGTGGTAAGTGGATTCTATTTATCGTTTTTTTATGTAAAAATCTGAAGCTATCAGAAACAGTTTTGATCTTTCGAAAAGAAAACTAGTTTTGTTTGGTACTTTTGGTATATACTTTTATTGTTTTAACGACAATTTATCCATTATTACGGTTGCGGATCCAGTTGCTGATCAGGCTTGCACCAATGCGAATAAGAGTGCCCCAGAAGCGTCCATTCGGTCCAGCCTGCAGTTCAGCCAACAACTGCTCGTCAGACTTGCCGTCCGCCTTTGCCTCTGTCTTTGTCTCAGCGCCACTGGCTTGAGCCGTTGCTTCTTCGGGTGCGGGTTGTGGGTAGGCGTGGCAGATGCACAGCACCGCGAACAGGGCAAGCAGGATTGCGAATGCGAATTTCATGTCGGATCCTATCGAGTGTAAAGCTGTCGATGATCTCCCAGACTGAGTAACTGTGCTTTTATACTACAATTCTACAGCATATGACCTTCCCGGAAAATAGACACAGCAGGCAATAATGGAAAACCACATGTAGAGCCGGCGATGCTGTTTGTACAGGAGGTTTAACATCTGTGCTTCCCCAGATTTAGCATATTTCTGCAATAACCGTATTTTTACAAATGTTTGAAAACAAAAATACACACATTTCTCGTTAGATCTTGAGCATCAGGGTGTAGAGTGATCATCAAAACTGCTAAGGTGGTGTTATACACGACAAAATACGGTTATCGAAAAATCTCTCCAAAACACCTTATGTCCAGAATGGGTACATACCCTCATAGCTGATCGAGCTGGGCCATAGTTTTGAATTCACAGTAACAATCGTTTGAGCGCATGTGTTGTTGCGTCCTCAGTTAAATCTGTCTATCTACTTACTTACTTATCAGGCGCTACAACCGCTTCGCGGTCTTGGCTTGCTACAGCAATCCTTGATACCGTTCACGGTCTACCGCCGTCGTCTGCCAATCCAATATCTCGACCGTTCTGACGGACGCATCTACGCCATTACTCCATCTCAGTTTTGGGGCCTACCACGCCTCCTCTGTCCGTGTGGACGACGTAAAAGGATCTGTCTATCTATCTATACAAAATAACTAACCAATAACTAGTAACTAACAGCGACCTGTATGTGGGCAGAACCGTGTCTCTAGACATAAAGATTCAGCCAATGTCATATATCGACGCTTCTACATTTTGCCAACTCACGTAAATTTAGAACCAGCCCTTTTGAGGGAAGGTGCTCACAATGACGTCAATTGAAAAGAAAAACAAACAAGATTACTGATGTTTCGGATGACAATGCAATCATATGGAAAAGATGAGTAAGGGTAACTTGTTTTAATTAGGTCATTTCTACAATGCAAATAACACTCTGATGGGGCAAATCGTGAATAAATAACAGAGGACTAAAGACAGTTGTTTGCGATAAACAAAAGTTGGAGAGGAATGGAGATGCTGGAGTCTTCAGGGTTGTAAGAGTGGTGCTGCAGCCTGAAGCAAGCATGATTTCTCGATACAATATTCTTCCGGATTACGCTGCTCAGGTTAATAGGCGTTGCTGGTTTGTGTCAAGGTAGTTGAACTCTCCATCATTGGAGATCGTCGCCGTCTAGTTACCCGTACCTCACGCATTCTTAGTTGGGCTCTGTAACGTTTTAAGTCTCCGGCAAACACCGGAACATTGCATTTCCCATTTTTTCGACACCTTCTCACAAATGTATGTGATAGCTTAAGGAAATTTTAATTATCAACTTTAATCAAAACGCCAGTTGTCTAACATTGAATAATTTTCAAGCCCACCTGATTTATTTGTGGGTCTTTATTGCAGCTCTGCTTTGCTACTGACAGCGACATTCGTTAATCCATAGTCATTATTTCCAAACTAAATACTATTAACAATAAAAAACAATATTATCATACGACGATGGCACCACTCTTTACCAGCAGCTTTTGCCTCAATGCTTTCATCTGCAGTCCGATACCGGGCTTCAACAATTTTGCCAAACTTTCCCCACCATTGCCGTTTCCGCTTGCTTTACCGTTTTCATCCGTCGATCGCTGCCGTTGGTTTGGTTTCATGTGGGCGTAATAGTGGAAGGGTTCGAGCCACATCTCATCACCGTCCGCCGGCAGGCTGGATTTACGTTTGGGATACATTACCAAACCTCCGTCTTGTGGGCAGGGTGGAATGGTAGCAAAAAACAGATATAGAACCTTCACCGTTATCGATAGCCGGTAATACTCTCGTGCCGGTTCTTTCGATCCGTATCGGAACTTTCCCACGTGTGCTAGCGCTGCTAGTAATGCTTCCGTACCGGAACCCGTACCGGCCGACATTCCCATCAGCAGTAGGCACGCCTGCTGATCACACACCGGCACCGAGAAGAGACCGGCACTGTACGGATTAAAATGCACGGTGAGTGGATTCGCTTGAAACATGCCACTGTGGGACCAAGTGGTGGGGATGGATGAGTAGCGAACGGATTGGATGTAAAATCGGTGCAGAAACATCATGTGAGAATTTTGGGACCAAATGTAAGGTGTGGTAGTGGCGGCCAGAGGGACAGTCGCTAATGCTTGTCGATGGCGCGTCTTTCTGGGTGCTTCGAAGGAAATGTATGGCCCAATCCGGGGTGGACTAATGGCATGATCCGCTTCCGGTTCCACCTTTACTGATAGTCGTGATCTGTAGCAACGAAAAGAGAATGGTCAGTTGTTTCGCGCAAGGTTCACAGCGTATCACAGCGTTTCGTACCTACCCTCCAGCGAACTGTTGGACGTGGTAGGTTCAGTGCACGATAGATAGTGCTCATTCTCAGTACGCTCGTTGTCCTGTCGGGCCAGTATACCTATCACGCGTGTATTTATCGAATCGATCGATTTGTTAAAATCGGAAAAGTTTATTAAACTCTGCTCTGGTGAATCACTGAGAACGATGAGATTATCGGGGTTTGGTACATACTGCACCTCATTCTCATACCCGGATGTATTGGCTGACAGTTGACTGAGAGCTTCCTGTTTAACGACGAAACTGGCCCGGGAACTAACGGGCGAACTTTCGATTGTTGTTACCGCAGGAACGTCGGGGTTTGTGTTGACCACCTGGAACGGGGGTATGATGGAGCTAGTTGGTTGAGATTGCGATTGGGTGGAGGCAGTTGGTTGTTTGTTCGTTGGCGTAAATACGTGTGTGGAGCCCGATTCACATGGTACGATCGCATGGAACGGCGGGATGGTGGTAGTGCTCGTGCCGGACAATAGTAAAGGATCTTGCGTGGCCACAGGTTGCGACTGTAGCTCGGTAAGCTGCGTGGACCGTCGTCTATAGAGTGGGGATCGGTTCTGGGTGGAGCTTGCAACCGGTGCGAAGTCTTCGCTTAGAGGGGGATTTTCTTGCTCTTGTTGCAGTGGTTGACTAACATTGTCATCCTCTATCGATACGAATGCAATCGAATGATGGGCAGCTTCATTCGTATCATCATCATCATGCTGGGCTGTATCGGACAGTGACAGCGAAGAGTCCGAATCGTACGGGATGCGTGCCGTTCGTATCGGACAAGGAATCCTCAGAATGGGATCTGTTTTCCGTTGCTTCGGTTTGGGCTGGTTGGTAGCGAGCGGACGCGGTGGTATTGGTGGTGGTGGTGACGGCGTCGGCATTTGATTCGATGGTGTCGGGTTTGCCACCGATGGTTCCACCACTACCTGCACGCCATTATTATTGATAATAATGCT
>KZ064429.1:3329-16634 GCA_002091835.1 Anopheles maculatus | reverse complement strand
CGTTTTGATCGACACGATCGGCAGCTGAGTCTGGGGCTTATACTTCAAGCTGTTGGCCGCCTTTGCCAGCTCGTCCAACCAAAGCGTTTTCTCCACCGTAGTGCCCGCACTCACAGTAATTGCCCGCTGGCCGCCAAATATCACAAACGCATTGTGTTCTGCGTTCTCCGTCAGCAACGAACGGACCGGTACGTGGCCGAGCACCTTGAACGTTTGCGTCACCGGCGACTTTACCGCGTACAGCAACACATCGGAGAACAGGAAGAACATGCGTTGCTGGAGGCCCCGTTTGGAATGCTTCAGTAGACAGCCCTGCCGGATGAGCTTACGGTCCGGCTGCACTAACCCATCGTATCCGTCGATATCGCGCTGAATTTCGCACAGCAGGCTGTGATTTTCCGACGCCGTAAGCTCGCGCCTGATGACCTCGGTCGAGCGGGTTAGCATCATCAGCGTACCGTGACAATCGGTACGATCGAAATGATCCTCGCCGTAGTGGGTTAGCAGCAGCTCCAGCAGCAGCTCGTAATGCAACAGCCGGTGCAGTGGCTTCAGGACGAAGTAGCTGATGGGTAGATAGCAAACCTTCTGCTGCTCGAACTCCCGGTACGTGTGCTGAAACTTTTCATCGTTATCGTACAGATCGTTCAGACGTTCCAGAATTTCTCGATGACTCTCAACGTACTCGTCGTAAATCTGTCAGAGCAGAGCCGAAGGAACATCTTGTTATGAACTCCATCGTGAAGAAATACAGGTAGACCTAAATACTTACAGGCAAAACGACCATATTCTTCAGCATAACATCACCGATGCGATGCGTTTCATGACCGCCACGACCTTCCCACAGCAATATCCGATGTTCGAGATCGCGTAGGAATACGCTGTGATGCTCCAGCATCGACTCAAAATACTGAAACAGAGGTTGAAGATTTTCCAAATCTTCTGGAGTAAGCTCCTCGCGGAACCACTAAAAGTTAAACACAATTTAAGTTTAAAAACATCCCAACACAGCTCTAAACAATTCTCTTGTGTTCGATTACGTACCGTGTTGATAACATCCAAATCCTTCTTGTACGTTCGCTCCGTCATGAGCAATTCCTTCGCCAGGAAGTACGCCCGGTCGGTGGGCCACTTCTTCTTCCTCATCTCCTCGTCGATCGAACGAAGCGTCCCACTGTTGCCATTACCCATCGCGGACGTGGACGTTTGACCGTTGGCTGCTGGCTGGTTTTGGTAGTTGTTGTTGATCATGTTCTCATCCACCGTGTGCAACGCACCACCATTGCTGCCACCAAAGTGGCCATTGTTCCTAGCTCGAGCTTCCGCACTGCCCAGATCGTAACATCCCGTATCGCCTCCCCGGGACAAGGAATTGTTGTTCGATTTGTCCGTGGTGCCAAGGGCTAGCTCGTAGCGATTGGGCGATTGCACTATTTCACTCCGTCGATCCAGCGACACGTTCCCGTTAATGCCATGATAATCATCTGCCGAAAAAGAAACAACAACACAAACAGAACTGTTAGCTGGACGTTGTCTTCGCTATCTTCTCTTACATCTAGAGTTGCATAACTACTACAGCATATAAACATTACTAAAAGGGAAAATAAATATTACGATTTATCTATAAAAGTTACTAAAAGGGAAAATAAATATTACGATTTATCTACAATAACGATTTGGCTCAGTTTTTACAATAATTAAAATTGTTGGAAATTAATATTTCATGCGTGGAATGAAACATTGCATATGGAGAAAGGCTTTATACAAAACAGCGGCGACTGTAAATGGGAACTTATACGGATTACGACTTAACTTAACTTAAACGTTCTTAATCACTACGAATCAAGTGTGTAGGCTTGGGAATATAACATGCTTGTAACAGTAACAGTTTAAACTAATTAAATATTCAAATCGCGATCATATCACATTCGTGATCGCAGACTATTGAGCAGTTTAACTTACACGCTTCTTACATCATCCAATTGCGTTCGCGTAAGCTTAAGGAGAGTTAACTTAAGAGAGATTTTAAAATAACTCAAATTGAAAAGAATAATGTATCAGAGTCCGATTTAAAACTAACTATGGTTTGATTAATTTTGCCTTTATTTATCACCATTACTTATTGCGTGAAGAACTGCAATGGATACTGATCGGGCCTGATTTCTGATTTCTGTTTTTTGTGCTTTGGCTTTTTGTTTGTTCTTACTGTTGCTGCTGCTGGATGCTGGGTTTGTAAAACACGTTAGAGAATGATGGAAAGTAATGTTACGTTGTTTTTCTGTTGGCAGATATAGTATGGGTTATATTCGTTTTCCTTAATAGTAATACCGTTTCTTCGGGTGATCTGCTTTCACTTGCTAAAACTATCCCGATCATGTGATGCGTAAGTCTATCATTGTTTTATGTTTTTTTAACTGTTAATATGCTTGTGAAATGTTATACGAAAAATTGTGTTCCATGCACTGCTTCACAAACCATATCGGACTTGCTGTAGTAGCAGTACTGATACTGACGATTGGCTGACGTTTTGGCTGCTAATAAGTGAATGTTGATTTTGGCAATCATTTTGGCGCGTGTTGCTGAACATGTTTGAAAGAGTAAAAACTAGATTTATTTCTTTTTATCAACTTTTCCATTCTTTTTTTTTTTTGTTTGGTTTACTCGCATCGATTTCACAACATATTAAATCTCCACTTTTCTGCTACCTTCAAAAAACGAGATCATATGTCCCACAAGTAACTAATTCTAATTATGCATCATGTTTAATAAGGTTACACTCCTCGACTTTCGTATATATGTGCCACGCTCTGCTCTTCTCCGTGTCCCTCTTTTCATCAATATTCATAAATGCCTTAAGTAAACAACATTGCCTATGATAATAACATATTTATCGTCATGCGCATATATGTATGTGCTTATTAGAGTATTTTGTCAGCTTTTTCTTTCAGCCCTCGAATGAATATAAATGTGTGACTGTTTGTGTGTGTGTGTTTAGAGTCAAATTATGTTCGAAACATGTTGAAAATTCATTATAAAATATGCCCAGACATTTGTTTTCTTCTACTACTTGGCCTCTTTGGCACCGTTCAAACGTTCGCATCGCAGATCCGTTAAGAGTTACATTAATCTAATTTCATTCGCTGTTTTCTGTTTTGGCCTCATTGTTCGTACAGCAGCAGCTAGCAATACCGCACACTTTTTTGTCGTTTGTTTGATAATTTAAAATATGTGTTAATGTGTTATTATGAATATTATACTCTTTCATAAATTCTTAAGAAATTCCTGGATAAGGCAAGTATAGATTTGTAATCTTCAAACAAAACCTGATCGCATGATCAACCAAGAGAGCTCAGAAGAGATATTAAAAACATACATTATTTGATATCGCTCAACATTTTTGCCTAGCAAATCAATAATTAACGATTGGAAAGAAAGATAGGGCGCGTCACTGTACCATTTGCTCTCTATCATCAATTTTCCGTTCAACATTTCATAAATATATGGATGTTTAGCAAGTCTAGAACTCTGGATTATTAGAATAGCATGCACTATACTTTGCCTTTCCATCTTCGCTATACTATGCTACACGAGATTATAACGATTTACTTCCTCCATCTATGTTATATTACTTTTCTTCCATAGTTTTTCTATTCTCTTTCAGTTTCAACCTTCGTATTAATATTCGTTATCTCTTTGTCTTCTTGTCCAATTATTCTTACGACATTTTTAGGCTAACCACTGCAACCAAATGGAAAACGTGACGATATTCATAAGATACGCTTACTATTCTCCGTTTCGCGAAGTATTTTTGTTAATGGTTGTTGTTGCTTCACATAACCTAATGATAAAGCTGCTGCTTTGTCGTTTAATAAATGCAGAGATGAACACACGAAAAGCCAATGTCAACAATTTAGTACTAAACCTCTCTATCTACGACCGCTTGCAGAGCATAAAGGGGTTACGAACACACACACAGACACTACCGGGAACCTACGTCCTTCTTACATAGAGTATAGATAAACCTTTTCGAGGAGTCAAAAATAACCCAAAAATGGCAATGTGTAAACGTTAATATAAAACATCACTCAATCAGAGGAAACAACACAGGTACGTTATTATGCCTTTTTGTCTCGTTTTGATCATTCTGTCACTTACTTGCGCAAAAAACAAGCTGCCCCACTTTTGGCACAAACAAAGCTTATACGATCACGCTCAACAGACGAAAACAACGGTTTGATTCAAAAACATCGCATCAAATTAACGTTTTTATCCATCTTAATAGCTTGCTCGTGAGCTAAATCCAGAGACGAGCGATAATATGTATGAGAAAGAATAATGAGTGACTATACTAATGGATCATTTTAAGATTTGGCATGTTTCCTTCGCAAAACGTCGTGTCTTGATTTTCCAACCTTGGCACTAGACTGTACTATAATCTTTGGCTGATCGCTACTAAACATGTACCGTAGGAGGAAGATGATAGAAATAATCGTTCAGCTCAGATTCGAAATACGCTTAGACAGCATTATCTTGCTCTTCATCGTCCTCTTCTGGCCCGGGCAGATCATCCCCTTCGAGGTCAAGTTCCTCCTCTTCCACGTAAATCGGTGGCGGTAAGGCTTTCAAATCGAACGCAACCGATACATCGATCGGTTTATCCGATTCCGCGAACTCAAGATGCTGTTGCTGCAGCTGTTGATGTTGCGACTCCAGTTCCACATACCGAGGACGGCCCTGTTCCATACGGCGAGCATACGAACAGGCCGATGAGGATTCGTTTTCGTAGTCGGACAGGAAGTCCGGATAAGGGATCTCGACGTTCTTCTGATACCGTGAGCTTGCTCCCGCACTGGCACCACTACTGCGGTTGTAACCGGCAGCGAAACTGTCCTCGCTCGAGTAACAAACATCGTCCGATAGGCCAGCTTTCGTTTCGGAACAGCTTCCACTTTCCGGCGTGTACTGTACACCCTGGTACTCTAGGTCGTGCGGATCATCGCGCTTCGTCTGACGCAACCGACGCTGCCGCGCGGGTTTTACCGGTGGCGATGGAGTGTCCGATTTGTAAAGGTTCGGGTTCGTTATATGTCCCAATCGGTCGTAGCGCGGGAAACCCATCTCATCCACGTTCTCCGTCATGTCGAGACCTTCGAATTTGTTCGAATATGACGCACTCGGGTACACACCGGCCCCATTACGACTCGGGGTCACGTCATCCTCATCGGCCCGATACGTCTCGTCTTCGTAATCTTCCGGCAATTGTTCCAACTCTTCCTCAAAGTCTGGATAGCGTTGATGCTGATGTTCCATCATTACCGCATCCGATGAACCGGATTCCATTTCCGGGAAATAGCCTTCCGAACACTCGGAACTTTCCTGATGCTCTAGTGGACGATCGAGACGGCTTTTCTTTAGCGGGACTGTGCGCTTTTTACGATAACCACGCGATCGTAACTTTGGATCCTGCGCACGGTGGTCAAGCGAACTGTCCGTATCGTTTCCACTAGGCGGACTCTTGGGAACGAAGTTCCGCGGCAGCGAGCTCTTACGGGGCGGTTTCTGCACCGGCGGTGGCAACTGATTCGGAGCAATTGGAGGCGATTCCGAACTCAGACTACTGGAATAGTAGGGCGAGCAACGGACCAACTTTTCCGGACGGGGAAACATCGGTGATGAGTTGTCCGTGCTGGTGGCTTCGCTGGTGTGAGTGGTGGTCGAAGAACTGCCGAGACTTTCCTCCACTATCTTGTTCAGATCCGACGAGACCAGATGCTCGTGGAAGGATTGGCTGTGACGCATCTTCGTTGTCTTGTACTCACGGATCTGTGACTTGGACAGTGTTTTATCGTCGTAGCTATGGTGCTTCACCAGCGGCTTCTCTGCCATCGGTGTTGGGCTGGAGGAAGGCAACGAATCACCACGCGGAGGTTTGCTTGGAGCGGCCGAAGTTGCAGCAGTTATCGGTGTAAACTCCTGGCTTTGATACCGCTCCGTTAGCTTTTCATTCTGTCCGTACAATTTCTCGGTAAACGTTTCCGTGTCAGATATATCTTGACTCTGGTAACGCTTGGACATCATTTCAAGCGATTTCCGTTTGCTAGCACCGTCTTGCGGTTCAACTCGCGTAGCAGACATAGGGATTTTACCTTGCGGTAGAGGCTGCTGTGTGACGGGCATTCGCTTGGGACTCTTCTCGATCACATCCACAATCTTGGGCGGTAGTCTCGTTGGACGATCAGGAATAACGTTCGGTTCATTTGCCGCTTTCGTCTCTATCGGGATGTGTTTTATAATCTGAGGCTTCACATGCACTCCCGGGAAATCCTTGCGTCCATGATCATCAGGTGATGTGACCGCGACCTTCTTTACCACCTTCGGTGGTTTTAACGGCACGTACTCGAATGTGCGCGTCGGTGTGGCAGATGATCGTTCGCCAGAGGATGTACCTTTCGCGCTACCAACACCAGCTCCACTTTCCAGTTGTTTCAGTGCTTCGACCTGAGCGATCAGCGTATTGCTGCTACTCGTCGACCATTCCGTGATGGTTTGTGCCATCTCGGTGAGTGTCAGCGTAGTGTCATCGCTTTTGGTACCCGACGAAAATTTGGTATCCGTTTCCGAGTTACTGAACGGTTCGTACCGAGGACATCCTCCATTCTCGGACACATTCTCTAGCGAAAAGCGCTTTCCACCGGTATTATTCGCCTGGTTGGTGTTGCTGCTGGAAAAGCTACCGCTTGTCTTTTCGTCCAGACTCTCGGTTGACTTGTGGACGCTCGAGCTAATCGAGCTCTTGGTATGGTTCGATTTTTCGCTCTTGGCATTGCCGGAATGGTTCGATACGGCCGACAGACTGTCCGACCCGGACAGATTCGCATACTGGCGTACGGTGTTCGTACCGGTCGACCACTCGGAAATGCTAAGACCAATCGAGGTGTCCTCCGAATGCGAACTGTGCGTGCAGCGCTTTTGCTGCAGGCCCATCTTCACCGTCCCGTCCAGGTCCGTGCCGAACGAGCTCGTTTCCTCCTCGGAATGCGAGCTGTGCGAGCACTTCTTGCACGATTCGTTGCTTAAACGGCGCGGTTCCAGATTGCGCAACCGGACCGTTTCCTCCATGTATGTGCCGCAAGACGTGGAGAGCATGTCATCGATCGAGGTGTCGGAGTTGTTTGAGCTTCGGGAAAACTTTTGCTGCTGCGTACCGTACTCCATACCGGAAGATGAAGGTTTACTGTCATCCGGAGAGATCTCAATCTTCACCGTGCCCGGGCCGAACACTTCATCGTTCATGAAGAAATCATCATCCGTGATGGGACTCAAGTTCTGGGGAGACTTTGTCGGCTGCGATATGATTACTCGATCGGGATTTGATTCCTTGCCCACAATTCCCGTCGTCGATGATCCGACAGCACGTTGGCTTGAGCATATGTCAAACGTCGACTTGAGACAACTGGTTGGACCGAGCGCACCGCTCAAACAGGTCGCATTGTCGTATGTGACCGCTGCCTCGTAAGTCTTTGAATCTTGCATGGCAGATACCAGATAGGCAGTACTTTCATAAGGAACCACCATCGACAGGGAAGGACTCGGTGATGATCCAGACTTCCCGGACAGGGAAGATCCCGAATATGAACCAGACCCGGAGGTTGTTGGAACGTAATCCCTTTTCGGTGGTTCTGGAATCTCGTCTCCAGCAACCTCCGCGTAATCAGGATCAGAATCATCAGACCCTCCAGTTGTGGGTTCTGTGAACGATTCCACCATCACCTGCATCGGGTGCTGTGGTTCGTTTACACGGAACGTTTGCACATTTTCCACGATCGGTATGTGTTCTAGCATGCTGGATGGTGGTGTAGGCCAATTATCAGACTCCTGCGACTGACGCGCCATTGCTTGCTCCGTCCAGTACGGTCTCATTGGAGGTGGCATAATGACACCCGGATCGAATCGTTCACCCGGCGTACTATCGTACGGTATGTCCGGTAAAGGCCAATCTTCCGAATCTTGGCTTCCACCTCCTGCCGAAAGACATTGTAAATCGGGTTTACTTTCTGCCTTCTTCATACCACTGCCAGGTCCACCTTCCGTCACGTGCGATACTGTGAAGCGTCCGTTCTTCACGACATTGCTCTGATAAATCTCCGACAGACGCTCTGCCGCAGCCGAATCACATGGAATATCGGGCATTTCTGCCGACGTTCTACGGTCCGCATCGGAAATGTAGGCAGGATTCGAATTGGAATGCAAATCGGAACTGAGACTTGCTTGATGCTCGCTTGAAATAGCCGATTCGTCGTGTACGCTCAAATCTTCCAGGCTCGATTTTTCCGCCTCTGCTACTTCCTCGCCGCTGGATTTCTCCGAGTTTGTGCTACGCTCTGAGATTCGCGACAAAGTTCGGCCCACACCGAAGCTCGCTCCATACCCAAGTATATCTACCGGATTGATAGCGATACCGAGTGTGGAAGTCATCTCCGGGTAGCCGAACGTCGCCGGGAAATCGCTTAACTCGTCCTGTATGTCGGAGTCACTTTCTTTCTGCTCGTCCGGAGACAGTTCTTTCGAATCATGCAGCGGTATCTTCTGTATCTCTATCGTTTCTGTCGCGATTTCGAAGCTTTCGTAGCTTTCCTGCTCTGGTGGCAGCCAATTATCTTCCACACTTGAGCTGCCGGAGCTTTCGATCGGATATGGACGCCAGGTAGACACCTGTTCTTTCTGCACCAGATCGCCCTTCCGCTGTGCTGCTCCCAACGAACCGGAACTACTCTCCGTTTCGAACGATCCTAACGATCCTTTCGATTCTAGGCTTGACTTCGATTCCAGCGAACTACGATCACCTCCATCGGCACTGAGCAGTTTCAACGTACCCGATTTCAGCTCAGCAGTGGTTTGTTGTGTTTGTTTCTCGTTCGGTGGAGCCGTTCTGCACACCTTCTTGTGTAGCAACGTCGTGCGAACAGGTTTCACCACTCTTGGCTTCGGAACTGTTCCTCCGCTGGCCAGTACGGTTCCTGGGGATCCTCCCAAAGGACCAGCTGCCACTGTACCACCGCCACCATTATCCGAACTAGATTCGCTTTCTTCACGCTGCAACAGTCTGGAAATCCGATCTTCTGGAGTTTCTATGTCCAGCTCCGACCCAGACCCCAAATCTACCGGATACTGCTTCTCGAGCGTTGGAGAAACTTTCTTTACCGCCACTCCATCATCGTACTCTTCCATCTTGAGCATTGCTTCACGCAGCTCTCGACACTTCGTGTGCTCCATCGAGTCCATGTCTTGCGATATTCCCAATGGTCGCGAAATAGAGCAACTCAGGCTTGACTCTTCATCCAACGATCCCTTGCCGCGAGGTGTACTGGAGTCATGTCTAATAGGGCTGGTTTCATTTTCACGACTCGATCCCGTATCCGAGCTGCGTGATCTTTCGATCGACAGTCGAAGGAAATCGCCACGCCTTTGCGAAGCTTGCTTTTTATCGGCTTCTTGATCGCGATCAACAGCAGTCGATCTTACCACCTTTTCTCGCATCGGTGATAACACTACTTCCGCTTTTTTCTCCGGTACCTGTGGAAGCGGATGATCAAATGCCGATGGCGAGGATCGATTGGATTGAGGCTGCGATAGTACGGGAATATCAACGGACTCAAGAGTCACTTCCGATTCAGGCATCGCATAATCCTTCACGTCCTCAAACGTCGCTTGAGATTCTATCTTGTAGTGAGTCCCCGCGTTATCCACAAAATCTTCCTGCTGGCTGCTCACTCCTTCGGTACCGGTAAATTCTTCGCATGCGATCGTTACCCATGAACCTGTTTCATCGCTTCTGCTTCTCTCGAGATTCAGTTTTCCCAAAATTTCTTTCTTGTTCTTGGCCTCTTCAATTTCAAGCTCCTCTGCCTCTAGCTCATCCTCTTCCTCCACAATGTCCTCTTCCTCAAGTGACGGTTCCTCGTACTCTATGGTGGGCACACGTACCGGTGGCGGAAGATAAGCGCTCTCTTTCACATCTGCATCCTTCAATTCGCTTACCTCCGTTAGCGATTCCTCGCTACCAGCTCTCCCAGAAGCTGATTGTTTCTTTCGGCCTGTAGTCTCCTTATCTTCTGTTTCGTCTGATGGATCAACTGCAATGCTCGCTGTGTTTGAATCTACTACCTTTTCCTCGGATCGTCTCTTCATCAGATCAAGCGTACGTCGTTCCGATATTATATCCTGCATGTCGAGTTCTCCTTCAAACTCGGACACTGGCTGAGAAAGTGCACGTCTCTCCACGGCTTGTGGTTTATCCTTCTTGTTAACTTTGTCGGAGGAAATATTGCTATCAAGGCTCTTGCCCTTATCAAAACGCGACGACGAAGGACGATGATCCTCGATCGACTTGCTATCACTGTCCGTGGTAGATTTACGCCCTCGACCGCTGGGCGATACGCCACGATTATTATCCGAATCGGGTGAATCCATCTTGGAGGAGCAATGTACATCCACCTTTACTACCTCTTGCTTTCTGCCCGTTATCAACCCATGCCCTACACTCTCCGAATCGGGAGATGTAGCATCACCACCGCCGTACGAGGATGCACTACTTTCCGTGTAGTTTTGATCCAAGCTGCGTGTTTTGTACTCGATATCCAAGTACTGCGGTTCGGACTTTTTCTCCAAGCTTTTCGATTTGCCCTCCATCCGCCCTTTATGAACGACGGATCCTTCGATCTTCTGCTTCAGCTCCTGGCTTCTGCTTAACCGTGTCGGACTCTTAATGACGATGCTACTCTCGTCCGCCGAACGATCCGAATGATCGTCAAACGATTTGCTACGATCATCAAAGCTACGGCTAGCCTTGTCCAGCTTTTCAACGCTTTTTTGATCCTCAAAGCTGCGACTTATCTTCGCCAACCCACAGTCTAGCTTTCTGGGTGCCTTAGCAATAAACACGTGATCTTCCGGTTTCGATTTGATGTCCGCGTCGATGATAATCTTGTCGCCCTCGGTCTTCACCGAAATCTTATCCTCCGGTGCAGGGAACTGGGGCAATTGATCTTTCACCGGGCTGAGCATGTTGATCGTTTGTTTCATAGCCGATTCGTACAGTTTTTGCTGTCGCTCCTTACGCCGAGCGCGTTCAAGTTCACTTTCTTCAGTTGATTTTCGATCTCTGCTTCCCAGACGCTTTAACTCCATCTTTTCCAGCGATTTGGATTTCTCTTTAGCACTTGAACCTTTACCCTTGCCCAGCGCCTCTTGACTCTTCGTCCGCAGCATGTCGTTCGGAGATGAAGATTTCTTCACATCGTCCGAAGAACGGCGTTTTGGTTGGACAAGTTTCTCCGAACCTTTCGGACTGGTAGACTTTCGCTGCGGTTTAATAGCGACACCACCTCCCGTGGGTGTTTGTGTACCACTGTCCGTCTTTTGACGCGCTTTACCCGTACTTTCGACGCTGCTAGCACGACTGATTGCTGGGGATGTTTTAATTGAGCTGTTGCCCGAGCTGAACGGTTCAAATTTGTACTTCGGAATTTCCAGAATCAACTGATGACCGCTCTTGAGCTTGGTTTTCGTTTTGCGCTTTTCTTTTATCTTTACTCCCTGCAGTTCGATCTTTTCGATGTACTTCAGTCGGTCGAGTAACTCCAGCTCGTCTGCATCAATGCGGACGCACTTTCGTTCCTCCTCCGTGGTCGATGTTTGACGCGATATGGTCGGATCGCGTATAACGATTGCATCTCCACAGGAATGGACCGAATCTTCCTGCTCTTCCTCTTCGATTACTGAGGCTTTGGACACTTTTTGCTGCTGTAACGGTTTCACTTCCAACACTTCCTCCTCCTCTTCATATCCCACCGTATCATCTTTCGAAGAGAATGCATTCATCGGTGGTAGTTTGTGAAGTGAAATTACCGGCGTATCAAGACTCTTGGCGCGACGACCAGAGGTGGGCGATTCCTGTGCCTTCTGGCGCTGCAATGATGCAAAAGCTGATCCTTCGCTAAGGTTCAGCCGAGCATGAGCAAACAAGATGGGCGCGTGCCCCTTCGAACGCATCACAATCGAGGAATCGATCAGCTCTTCAATCAGTTTCGTGCGTGAGGGAGACAACTTGGTTACCGTTCCGTC
This sequence comes from Anopheles maculatus, assembly GCA_002091835.1. Lineage (NCBI taxonomy): Eukaryota > Metazoa > Arthropoda > Insecta > Diptera > Culicidae > Anopheles > Anopheles maculatus. The sequence continues at coordinate 4,511 of KZ064429.1, read as the reverse complement.
CTCCTTGCCCTTCTTTACTGCATTCTCCGCTTGTTGTTTTGAAAACCCCAAACCATCCTTAGAATCGCCCGCATCGTTGGCGGATTTTGCCTTCGCTTGAACCGAGTCTGTTTTGTCCGCCATAATGGCTCCCGGTTTCGTTTGCTGCTTTTTACCTTCATCTTCTGAGCTTGGAATGGAGAAAGATCGTTCCGAAATGCGACGCAACTCTGTGCTGGTGAGCTGCGTTGTCTCTAGCTTAACCGTGTGGTAGCGACTTTCAAGTTCCGCCAAACGACGACACTGTGGCGGTGATCCTTCTATCTCCGTCGAGCTCATTGTTTGTCCCCGGGCCCAAGCGTTCGATGCCATCTTGCTTGATTCATGCTTCAGGATCGGTTCTATCTCTTTGCGCGATTGAGGTGGAGAAAATTCAAGCTTCGTTGGCATGGCTTCCGCCGATCCAAACACATCATCCGAATCGAGACTTTCATCGTCAGACGAAAAAGATGTGATGCGTGTTTTGGCATTACGCTTCGATTTGCCACACTTTGTCTTGATAGGAGCGACCCGTGTTTTGACCACCCGTTTCGGTACGACCAACTCGACGTTCTTTTTGTCCACCAGCAAGTAAGGAAGATCCACGGGCTTTGCTTCGAACTTTCGTTGCGGCTGTTGCTGTTGCTGAGCTGCGTTACTATCCGTCTTGGAGCTTGTTGCTGAATCACTCTCGATTTGACTCAACTTGCTGTTCAGTTGCTCTAACATCAGCGGATCCATGCGCTTCGTTATGTCTCGCTTCGGACTACTTGCCAACTGCACCGTTTGAACCGTCTTATCCACCTCCAGCGTAACCGGATCCACCTTCGACAAGTCGATGTTTTGCGTGAACAGGAAGCCCTGCTGATCGTCTACTCCGGACTGTTCAATCAATAGCTCCGTATCATCCTTCACACGGAGCAGATTTTCTTTCGACCCTACAAAAGAGCTTCCTTCCCCTTTTCCACCGTCTGATATCAACAGCTTGGGTGATTTCGGAGACTTTGGTGACTTTGGAGATTTAGGACTCTTTGGTTTTGGATAGCCACGATGAGGAGTTGTTTTGCCTTCCACCAGTGGCGAAGGAGCGGTCCCGTTCATGACATGGCGCTTGTGCAGCACATAAGGAATATCATCCTTCAGTGCGGTTTTGTGCGACGAACG
>KZ064428.1:0-12279 GCA_002091835.1 Anopheles maculatus | reverse complement strand
TGCGCGCAGATCGCGGCGCAAGGTGGGCTTGGTTGGCGCTTGCTTCGCGCTCTCAGGACATTGACCCTTGAAGGCACCCGCGTTCGTGACCTTCTCGCACTTCTCACACTTATAATCCTTGTCCTTTACACTCCACGAAACGTTCGCGCAACTAAAATGGGACCACTTTTCACACGACTCGCAATCCACCATATTATCCGCACCGTTTTCCCGACCACACATCGCACAATCAAACCGTTTCGCGTCTTGGCTTATATCGCTTGGATTCATGTTCGCGTAGTGAAATCGAGTGAATGGTTATCGTTTTTTTAGTGAGTGTTGTGTTTAAAGCTTATTTTGAGCTTCTAGCCAATTTTAAAGCTTGTAGCCAATTGTAAAGCTTGACTTGGGTTTGTGTAGAAATGCGGGTCCATTGAACCAACGGCCATCTGTGGTAAGTTCCGTGTCTTTTCCCCATTTTGTGAGACAATCTGCAGGATTCTCTTTTGAAGGGACGTGTCGCCACATTGCTGGTTCTGTTAGTGACTGCAGGATTCTCTTTAGAAGGGACGTGTCGCCACATTGCTGGTTCTGTTAGTGACAGAATTTCGCCTACGGCATGCTACAAACTGTTTAAAGTCCCTCGATGGAGAACGTGTTGATTCGTGTGCACTATCAACAAGAAGTAAAATTTATAACACCGGATTTTTTTAACCTCGTTTAAACTCAAAATGTTTTTTTTTTATTCGGGTATCGACGCAGGTTTAAAATCAATTCCGGTCTATCAGCTGTTCGAATTCGTACTGATTCACTCTGACCCTGAGTGACCCTTCGTCCTCGGTCATAACCTAGTTCCGACAGACTATATTTTACTCCTTTTATCTGTTTTCTTATCTCTCTCTCTCTCTCTCTCTCTGATAACTCACCTCAGCGCCACCTGGTGCTTGGTTCAAAAGGCTGGCCCGGATTATCGCGATCCTTAAGTGACATATGATCATGAAAACAAACCGCACGATTGTAAACATCAGCCGCATGGCAAACGTGTCAACATCGGGATCATACCACGGCATCAATTAACGATCTGCTGGACAATACCGATCTGCTAATGAATTATTAGACATATTGCTAAAACGTAGTATCAGAGTCAGTCCAGATGGGATTTCATCACCAGTCCTGCTGTATGTCCTCGTCCGTCAATTATTTGAATCTTCAATCCTTCCTTAATTCCTTCGGGTTTGGGGGCTTTATTGGCTTCTTAACCCGAAAGAAAGCATCGATCGAAATGGGCCAAAAACATCTTTGCAAGATCTTGTGTTATTACACGGGCGGGTGGCATTTTTGTGTCAAACGACCTGTTTGACAGAAAATAACCAGAATTTATTCCAGCAAAAATCCCTCGTCTAATAAGCGCATTAAGTGACATATGATCATGAAAACAAACCGCACGATTGTAAACATCAGCCGCATGGCAAACGTGTCAACAGAACGGATCCATGCGAGTACCACTTCCGAATCCGTGTGGATATATTTCTCGTTGAACTGTAAGGTGTGGTTTTCTACAATCGTTCGCATGAGTCTCGCTCCCAATAGTGCGGCTTGCAGCTCCATTCGTAGTCAGCTCCATTCGTGGTACTGCGCGTAGACAGCCGCACAGTGGATGCAGACTTTGCGCCATTTGACAAAAGGTACCCCATAATACTAGGTAACCAACACCGCATATCGTGGCTACTAATAGCATCTTATCATCAAAGGTTGGGACATGGCAATAGGGAAACAGTCGTGAACGAGGTCTGCAAGCGTTTCTACATCTGTTACGTACGTAACGGACGGTTCGAGTTAGTTTTGAATTTGTAACTTATCGTATGGAATCTTTTGTCGTTGGCCTAAATAAACAGACGAATTTTGGAACGACCCGATGAGCGAAACCGTCGATAAGATTTTATGACACAGAACGTCCTAAATACCACCACAGAGATGAAAATCACAAACATAGAAAAATACATATGTTTAACCGCGGGAAACTGGCACTCGAGAACACGCAGGTACAATCCTAGACTGACGTAATAAAAAAAAGGTTCTTCTTTTCGTTCGTTTAGAATAAACAAGCTTTTGGTCCCTAAGCGAGTGTATTTTGTCAGGCGAACACATCTGCGTAGCAAGGGATAATTACACTTAAGAGCGCTAGAAAATTGGGCTAAAACTAAACAGGTCATGAGCGAATGCGTGCACAAGGAAAAGGACCGATAAGAAAATCAACATAGGATGATGCACCGATAGTGCCCACGAAAAGACAAGAAAACGTAAATGCAACAAATCGACCAAAGGATTGCACCAATACATGTAAGTTCCGCGTATGAACATGAGCATACAATCATACATTGTTAGTATATAAGCAGGAATTTTTTGTCAATAAATTTAGTGTTAATCTAGAACTCTAAAGGAAACGTCTTGACTTTTTCTTGAGATTTAGGTTGATGCTCGCTGGGCTGATTCTGCTATCCGAAACGTCTTGGGAATAGGATTTCCACTTCTTTGCATAGCTCCCGATGTACCGAGGAGAACTAGCGGGAAGTTTAATGAAATTTCTTTTTTCACAGACACCTTGCGCAGAACAGCTTAACTCGTCAGCGATTAAGGCAGGGATCAGTAGGCCAAACCTTCGCGTGGCTTCCCCTGGTTTCGTCGCTAACATTGGTGGCTCCAGAGAGGAGTTTACTCAAATCTATAGAGGACCGACGTACCTCAATTAAACTCTCACACAAGGGTAATCGCCATTGGGGACAAGCGACATTTATTTGTTAGGATACAACCTTCAGGCTCTTCAGGGAACTGACCCACGAAACAAACTGTTAACGGCGACATCAGTATAGACTGGGCAATAGGACAGATAGGCTTCTGTTTTGTAGAAAATTCTACCCTCAGCGGACGTAAGTCCCGGCTATATTTGATCATAAGAAAACATTAAAATCCCACCAGAATGGGTTCAAAAGGAAAAAAATATTTCGTAGAGAATACGCTCGGTCATTGCAGACTTTGTGTAAGAGCGGACGAAGCTGATCCAATCATGGTTCAATGCGAAGAATGTGACAGATGTTTTCATTTGTCATATTTGGGCTTAGAAAAGAAGCCCACAAAGGAAGAAGAATTTATCTGCATAAAGTGCAAGGTAGATCTTTCCCAATCGATTCCAATACCGGAAGATCGTAGCCAAGATACTGCGATCAAAGCTTTAACGGAAGTATTAAAGCAAAATAGCATATCTGAGTCTTCTTATATCAAGCGAACAACGCTTATCGATCTTCCATATTTCGATGGAAGACCGAAAGACTGGCCGAAGTTCAAAAAAAGCTTTGATGAAACCTCTAAAGAAGCTGGCTTCAGTCAGCTAGAGAATATGAACAGATTGCAAAAATTCTTAAAAGGAGACGCAGAAAGAAGCGTCCGACCGTTATTCCTCGACCCACAGAATGTACCGAAAATAATGACAAGACTAGAGGACTTATACGGTAGACCACAACTAGTTTACAAAGAACTGTTAAAAGAGGTAACAAAAATTCGAGTGGACAATCATAAGATCCCCGAATTAAGTGAGGCACTCGAAAATCTAGTAACTAATCTACAGGTTATGAAAAAGACTGCCTACCTGTACGATCACCGATTAATTGTCGAATTAATCGAAAAAATGCCAAACCATCTTCGGTCGAAATGGGTTGATTATACAGATACAATAGAAGATGACGAAATTGTAACTCTTCTTCATTTGTCGAGTTGGTTACAACCAATTGCCAGCAACATTAGACAGATGCCTAAAAGAAATGAGCGTCAATCCTTAAACATACATGATGCCAGACCATCAACAAGCGCAAACAGAGCACTAGGATATCCTGATAAGAATAATAATGATAAAGGGAAATCGTACAATAGTTATACGACTAATAAGCGTCCGGTTATGAAAAAACCACAATGGACCCCAAAATGCCCCATGTGCAATGGAGCACATCTAATGCCTAACTGCGATCAATTTAAACAAAAAACAATTCAAGAACGATATACAATTGCAAAACAGTGCAATTTATGTCTCAATTGTTTAAAAAGCAGTTATCATGGTACAAAGGATTGTAGAGGAGGTTCGAAATGCGATGTCGATCAATGCAACAAAATACATCATCCATTGTTGCATCGGCATGAACCATCTACCGTTAACTATCATCAAACGGGAAGTAATATATACTATCAGATTGTTCCGGTAACATTATCTAATGGAAATCTAAAGGAAAGCACGTACGCATTTTTAGATCCGGGATCCTCGCTTACACTCATTGAGCAGGAAACAGCAAACAAATTGAAGCTGTGTGGAAAATTAGAACCACTAACAATGTCCTGGACGCAAAATATTAGTGCAAGAGAAGACAAAAGTCGACTCGTGGAATGCACTATTGAAGGAAAATCTGAGAGAAATAAATATCAACTGAGAAAGGTTAGAACAGTTACTAATCTTCAACTGCCGCAGCAATCGATCAATAAGGATCAGCTGTCGGACAAATATACACACTTGAAATGCATACCAGTTGAATCTTATTTCAACGCACGCCCATCCATTCTCATTGGCTTGGGTCACAGTCACTTACTTGTGCCACACTCCAAGGTGATGTCAAAACCAGGTGAACCTATCGCTATAAAAACTAAACTTGGTTGGATAGTTTTTGGATCTGATAAAACACAAGATTACAGCGAAACAAATCATTTCATGGTACATAAGAATGAACAACTCATGAACGATATGATGAAACAATACTTTTCAACTGAAGACTTTGGAGTGAAGGTGACAAAAACGCTAATATCTTCCGAAGAAGAAAGAGCAAGAGAAATAATAGATAAAACTCTGAAAAAGGAGAATGGAAGATATGAAGTAGGACTGCTTTGGAAATCAGACAACGTAGCATTTCCAGACAGTGATAAACACGCTCTTCGGCGTTTAGAAACACAAGAGAAACAGTTAAAAAAGAATCCACAATTGCAAGAGTGGTTAGAAAAAACATTCAAGCAATACATCCAAAAGGGATATTTGAGAAAACTAACGGAGGATGAGGCAATGAAGAAAACGCCAAGAACGTTTTACCTCCCACATTTTATTGTGGTAAACAAAAACAAACCACAACCAAAACCCAGAATAGTTTTTGACGCAGCAGCGACCGTAAAGGGCGTCTCACTAAATTCTCAACTTTTATCTGGACCAGACGAAATGGCTCCTTTGTTCGGTGTTTTGATTCGTTTTCGTGAGGGAAATATTTGTGTAACCGGTGACATAAAAGGGATGTTTCATCAGGTGAAAATTCGTAAAGAAGATCAAGACGCTCAACGAATTTTATATAGAAATTGCGAATCAAATAGAACACCTGATACGTACGTAATGCAAGTGATGACATTTGGAGCAACTTGTTCACCAGCATGTGCTCAAGTGGTGAAAAATCGTAATGCTTTGGAATAAAAGGGAGCATATCCGTTGGCTCTAGATCCCATTGTGAAACAACATTATGTGGATGATTATTTGGATAGTTTCTTCACGCTAAACGAAGCTATTGAAACTACCAAACAAGTTATAGAAGTGCATCAAATTGGTGGATTTTATATTCGGAATTTCACTTCGAACAGAAAGGAACTTTTGAAATCAATCCCAAGTGACCGAGTTCAAATTCCGTCACCCATAGTTGTTTTGGAAGAAAAGGATTCAGTGATAGAAAAAATATTAGGAGTTCAGTGGGATACGGTTCATGATACATTTGGTTACAAAGTGAAGTTACCAGGAACCAACAATGATGGTATACTCACGAAACGTGAGCTTCTTAGCTTTGTGATGAGCATTTTCGATCCTTTGGGACTGATCAGTTACCTCACCATACACGGTAAAATATTGATGCAAGCAGCACACATAGCTACGGAAGACTGGGACACAGATCTCCCAGAGTCACTAAAGAAAAGGTTTACCGATTGGAAAACCATTGTAAACTCTGCAAAAGATTTGGCTATTATAAAACAAATAGTGACTACAAAACAAAACAACATTGAATTACACACCTTTGTAGACGCATTTGAAGAAGCTTTTGCTGCGTGTGTCTACGCACGAAGCCGTGCTGGAACAAACTACATTGTCAGACTGATTGCGGGAAAAGCACCAATCAAAGCTCTTTCAATACCACGACTGGAACTACAAGCTGCAATATTGGGATTAAGGTTGACGGAAGCAATTAAAAAAGAGCTTCGTATTCCTGTTTCTAAGATCACATATTGGAGTGATTCGCAAACCGTACTCGCTTGGATAAAAAGTGAACACAGGAAGTATCATCAATTCATTGCTGACAGAGTATGCGAAATACTCGATTCATCTAGCGTTAATCAGTGGCGATACGTTCCATCTAAGCAAAACCCGGCAGATATAGCAACAAAGCCTGCTACAAACATAAAGGCCTGGTTTGATGGTCCGTCATTTCTGGAACAAACTGAAGATTACTGGCCAATCTATACTATTAACGAAACAACCGACGAAGAAATTCGCTTTGTAGGGTTGCATTGCCATTCGGTAACAGTTTTACCGGATGTCAATTATTCATCTTGGGAAAAACTTTTGAAACACGCCATCTATCTCAAAAAGTTCATAGATTTCCTACGAAATCGGAAACAATTCAATAAAAACGTTAAATTTGAGGATGTGAAAATTGCAAGAAATTCTCTTTTTAGAAAAGCTCAATGGGAAGGATTTCCCGACGAAATGGAAGAATTAAAGAAGGGATTATCGGTGTCAAAAAAAAGTAATATTCGAGGGTTAATGCCATTTTTAGATGAAAACGGCGTTATGAGATCAAAGGGACGATTAGAAAATATTACTGCATTGTCAGAAAATGCACGAACGCCTATTCTCCTGCCACAAAAGGCACGTATCGTAAAACTCATTGTACGACATTATCATGAAAAATACCTCCACCAGGCAGATAATGTTGTGATAGCCGCCATAAGACAAATATTTTGGGTAGTAAATATAAAGCTAGTTTTGAGGAATGTAAAAAGCTGTTGCCAAAAATGCATTTTACGAACTGCAGCACCAACACCACCGATGATGGCTCCACTTCCACAATTCAGAGCTCAACCGTACAACCCACCTTTTCTACATACCGGGGTGGACTATTTTGGACCTTTGGAAGTAGCGGTCAAAAGATCCGTAGAAAAAAGATGGGGTACAATTTTTACATGCATGTCTACCAGAGCAGTGCATATTGAATTAGCTGAGAAATTGGATACCGACAGTTTCTTAGTGTGTTTAAAAAATTTTCAACATCGAAGAGGAAAAATTGCTCATTTATATAGCGATAATGGAACTAACTTTGTGGGAGCAGAAAAGGAGTTGAAAAAGCTTATAAAGGAAATTGATGAAAAAATGGGAAAAGAAGCGGCAATGAAGTATGAAATTGCATGGCACTTTAACCCTCCATCCGCACCACATTTCGGAGGTTCTTGGGAAAGGCTTATTCAAACAATAAAAAAAGGTTTACGTTTTATGGCTGACGAATGGAAAAATAGAAAACCGTCTCCAGAAACCTTGCGAGCTACTTTAATTCAAATTGAATATATGATGAATTCTCGTCCACTTACGGATGTACCTTTATCTACACAAGATGATGAAGTCTTAACACCGTTTCACTTTTTAATTGGAAGGGCAGGAGAAGAAACACCTCCAAACCCTATAACGACCGCAAAAACGGACAGAAAAGAATATATGCGCATCCAGCATAATTCGAAAATCTTTTGGGATAGATGGAAAAAAGAATATTTACCTAATCTTATAAAAAGGAACAAATGGACAAATAAAGTAGAACCCCTCAAAGTAGGAGATATAGTTGTTTTAACAGAAGACAACGCACCGCCTGGAAAATGGTTAAAAGGTAGAATTATCGAGATTCATGCAGCTCCAGACGGACAAGTCCGATCAGTAGTAGTAAAAACAAGAAATTCTGTTTTAAAACGCCCTGCCGTAAAGGTCGCAGCGGTTAACGTAGAAGCAAAAGAGCATCTATTGCATAAAAATGAAATAAAAAGAGAGAAAATTGAAGATAACTTCGTGGGGTATCAAGCAGAACATAAAATTAAAGAAAGGGTTGATAAAAAAACCAACAAAACGTAAAATAGCTTCTTGCTCATGGAATAATAATAGTTTAGAAGCCGAGACAAAATATGTCTCAATGACCCAACAAGGCAATGAGCGGGTTAGCACTATTAAAAAATCAAAGGCAATGTTTTTGAATTCATGCAACCTAATTATAATGATTTTATTTTTCGTATCGGCTCAAGTACTCGGAGATACAATGAAAGGTTTAATCGCATACGATTGTGCGAATAATGACGTCAATATTACAAGTTATTCATTAATGAAAGTCGCGTCATGCATGCCTTAAACAAAAAATATAACTACTTTAGAATCGAGAATTCAAGTATTACAACGCAGCCCAAAAATGTCAGTTCACGTTCATCAATGCAAGGTTATAATTAAACGCACAATTAAACATTGCGGTGCCTGGTCACATATTTCAGAGTATGAAAACGGATATGCGTACATAGTAAAGACTTTTACTCCCGACGAATGCAGACTAGCTCAAACTTTAGGTGTAGTTTCACTCACGATCAATCATAGAATCACTGAAATAAGTCGCAATCAAACGATAAGGGGTCAGAAACTGATCATCGGCAGCGTCAAGGGCTCATCGTGCATCGGTGGGGTCTATACAACATCTTCCTATACATGGGAGAACGCTTTGGTCTATTATGAATTCGAGATCAGCCTATTCGACTACGTAGCTTCAGTAGACATCGAAGACGACCAAATAATGCTTCGCAACGGTATTGTGTGTCCATATAACATTGGTTGGTGTTTGGACTCGGAATACGGCTACCTCACTTGGGAGGTAAATCATCAAAGAATGTGCGAGAGAACGGATTTCGAAATAATCTACGAAGGCACCGTGAATAAGACGTACAACAGCGACGAATTCAACAGTCACACAAACGCAGTTTACACATTATTGACAAACGAGCATATGTTTTCAATAAGGGCACGTGACGTAAAGCAAATTTGTGGTTTCGACAGCTACGTAACGGATCATCCTAGCATCTTTATGCTTGAACTTAACGGTTATCAATCGCCGTTTAAGCGCAAGGCGGTAAATGGGAGAAACTTGGATCTCTTTACCTATTTTAACTCGCTTGGGCAAAAGCTGAACGACGTTTACACTACAGTAATGACAGAAATGTGTAAAATCGACAAGGCGCTGATGGAAACTAAACTAGCGCTGGCTCGTCTAAATCCAAGTGAATTCGTATCGAACTTGGTCAAGCGTCCCGGGTATACTGCCGTAGATCATCCTAGCATCTTTATTCTTGAGCTTAACGGTTATCAATCGCCGTTTAAGCGCAAGGCGGTAAATGGGAGAAACTTGGATCTCTTTACCTATTTTAACTCGAAAATAACGTTAGTGGAAAGTTACCTTGGGCAAAAGCTGAACGACGTTTACACTACAGTAATGACAGAAATGTGTAAAATCGACAAGGCGCTGATGGAAACTAAACTAGCGCTGGCTCGTCTAAATCCAAGTGAATTCGTATCGAACTTGGTCAAGCGTCCCGGGTATACTGCTGTAGTTGCCGCAGAGGTACTTTACATTCTTGAGTGCAAACCAATTTTTGTCACTTATGATAAAAAAGATGAATGTTACCAAGAAATACCGGTCAACTACAACAACCGCTCGATGTTCATGGCTCCAGTAACTCGAATGTTACAGCAAAGAGGTACCCAAATAGATTGCACGCCGTTATTACCAGCTAAATTTAATATCGGTGGCAGATGGTACACAACAGATCAACGGATGCGAGAGACAACACCGCCGCAAGAGTTAACCACTGATATCGTTACGAGTTGGTCATACACACCCTTACCAAGTCTGATGGAAAGTGGAGTGTATGATTATGACAATCTGCAACGAATGAAGGATATGGTATACGAGCAAAGTGATAAAAGAATCGCGTCATCAGTACTGCACAAAATGATTTCCGGTCAACAACCAAATCTTCAAGGCTTCTCATTCGACGCTCTAATTTCGGAGCACATCATCCACAACGCCTTCGAGAAATATTGGTCTAAGTTCCTATCTTGGTCAACCTGGTTAGGCAACGTTACCTCCACAGCGATTGGAATCTACATCATCACTAGAACGCTCAAATTCGTCGTTGATACTATAATCCACGGCAGAATTTTATATGAAATCTACGGTTTCGGCTGGCTTCTTCTAGCATCGTTTTGGGACTCTCTCACCAATTTCCTGTCTCATCGCAGCAACTTGAAAACTTCGAAGACTGAACACGAAACAGCACATCAGAATCCGGTTCAAACGAGTGAAGCCGTTCATGCTAGCGAAATAGAAAATATTAGCGAAAAAATCAGTGTGCGTATATATCCTAAGCCAGTAGAAATAGAATTAGGAGACAAACCTACTTTCAAACCTCGAATAAGATGTAATTCATAGGGATGAATTACGAGGGGGAGAATGTTACGTACGTAACGGACGGTTCGAATTAGTTTTGAATTTGTAACTTATCGTATGGATTCTTTTGTCGTTGGCCTAAATAAACAGACGAATTTTGGAACGGCCCGATGAGCGAAACCGTCGATAAGATTTTATGACACAGAACGTCCTAAATACCACCACAGAGATGAAAATCACAAACATAGAAAAATACATATGTTTAACCGCGGGAAACTGGCACTCGAGAACACGCAGGTACAATCCTAGACTGACGTAATAAAAAAAAGGTTCTTCTTTTCGTTCGTTTAGAATAAACAAACTTTTGGTCCCTAAGCGAGTGTATTTTGTCAGGCGAACACATCTGCGTAGCAAGGGGTAATTACACTTAAGAGCGCTAGAAAATTGGGCTAAAAATAAACAGATCATGAGCGAATGCGTGCACAAGGAAAAGGACCGATAAGAAAATCAACATAGGATAATGCACCGATAGTGCAATGAGAGAACGCCCACGAAAGGACAAGAAAACGTAAATGCAACAAATCGACCAAATGATTGCACCAATACATGTAAGTTCCGTGTATGAACATGAGCATACAATCATACATTGTTAGTATATAAGCAGGAATTTTTTGTCAATAAATTTAGTGTTAATCTAGAACTCTAAAGGAAACGTCTTGACTTTTTCTTGAGATTTAGGTTGATGCTCGCTGGGCTGATTCTGCTATCCGAAACGTCTTGGGAATAGGATTTCCACTTCTTTGCATAGCTCCCGATGTACCGAGGAGAACTAGCGGGAAGTTTAATGAAATTTCTTTTTTCACAGACACCTTGCGCAGAACAGCTTAACTCGTCAGCGATTAAGGCAGGGATCAGTAGGCCAAACCTTCGCGTGGCTTCCCCTGGTTTCGTCGCTAACAAGTTCTCTTTCTAATAGTATGCGATTTTGTAAATGTGTAACGTGTCCTGTCTCTCTACACGCAGCGTTACGCCACCTAAACACTACCACTTCAATAGCTCGATTTGCCTATGTATGTACAGTTCGTTTTCGCATCTCTACGGCATTAATCGTAATAATAATAATAGTGTTGTTTGTTTTGTTGTTGTTGCTGTTTGTTGTGGCAAGGTGAAATTGGATTTTTTTTTTGTTCGTTTAGCTAGTGAGAATTCAATTGGTTGTTGTTGTTGTTGCGTTATTATTAAACGTATTATGTTCTGGCATCGTTAAACATTATCATGAGTTCAGGTTTGTGTATATTTTTTTGCCTTTTCTTTTATTTTTCATCAACGTTCGTCCGATTTGTGTGTGTTTTGGTTGTTGTTTTGGTTTACTGTACGAGTGCGTGTTTTTTTATTTCGCGTTAGGTATTCTGTTAATGCTTTGAAATATGTTTGCTGAGAGAGTTTATTTTTTAACTATTCTTCATCTTTTTCTTTTTATATATATAATATTCTTACGCTCGCTTAAACACACACTCGCACACACACGTAGCCGAGGGAGGTTGCTTCGCGTCAATGTGTGCTTTCCTACACTTATTATCTCCTAAGATTGCGCCAAGTTTGGAGGTCGATTTGAATTAGCTTAATTTAACCTACGCCCTAAATTGGTTGGTTTTAGCTAAATGTCTAAATGTTATCTTATCACTTTTCCAGTTGTTGTTTTGTTTTTTTTTTGTTGTTGTTGTTTTATGTTGCTAACTTGCTTGCGTGTCTTTGCTTCAAACTATACTGTTTCTTG
>KZ064427.1:0-10380 GCA_002091835.1 Anopheles maculatus | reverse complement strand
GGGTGGGGGTTGGGGAAAGAGAGAAGATTAAGAGAGAACGAAAGAGAGAGGGAGAGTAAAGGATGTCATCGCGTATTATGATTGCGTTTCTCTCGAATGCATTTATTAGCCTGATTTATTCCAACCAGACCAGCGAGAGCGAGAGAGTGAGCGACGATGAGCCGCCTGGGCAGAAGTATGCCGGGCAAAGCACAGGGCACACATGACTAACCACGCCCGGCTACAGTAGACGGGAGCGTTTTGTTTGTCACGTTTTGGATCACGTAAACAACGCACTTTACCCGTGGCGTATTTCTACAGCCTCCGTAGGGTTCCCGCAAATTAAGATCACCGTTGAATGTCACCAACGTCAACCGTGCGGGGGGGGGGAGAGGATGTGTGTGTGTCACAAAGCAAATCGGGAGGGTAAAGAGGATGCAAAACAGCCGAAGAAAACAAGTGAAATAGCAGCAAACCAATAAAAAAAAAAAATACACATTTACAGCTGCTTTTCCGGGTCGCTTTTCTTTCGGTTTGGAAAATACGGAAAAGCTTTTTTTTCATCACACACACCCACACACACCTGCTCCATTCTTTAACGATGCGAAATTTATAAGGGGTTTGTTCGGCACTCCGATCGATCGGCAGATATTTGCCCATTTGCTCGTACCAATCGCTCAATTTTCCAAGTCTAAGAGAGCTTGGTAGCTTGTTTTTTTTGTCACCTTATTAGTCGTGTCACCTGATTTGTGCTTGCTTCTTGTGCGCTTCTGCTTTGAAGTGAACACCCACTTCGGCACGGGCAGGAACGTGATCTGGGCAACGAAAGAAACGCAACACGATCGAAAGATAGCCGTCTTCTGATTGCCTTCTACACACACACACACACACACAGCGCGTGTGTTAATTGTTACTATGACAGTATTCAATGTTTATGCAATCCCAAAGGAAGCAAAAAAGTCCTCCAACCATAAGTGTTGTCTAAATCGGTAGCGTTGCCGCGGTCGTCACGTGGCAGAAACGAGATCCTGATTGTCTTAGCTGTAGGCAGGGTTGACTAGTTACGGATAAACGAAGTCAACAATAGCTAGTAATGGCAGACCAAAGCCTCTCAACGGTGTAAGGGCCAAAGAAAGAGAATATGAAGTATTGTCAACGCTTAATCATAATCAAAATAAAAAAAAGCCACGCCCAACCGTCATGTTAAAAGTAAAATAAAAAGCAAAGAAATGTCACAAGACACAATAAGTTTGAGGTTATTTGTTGTAATTTGCTTCTAATTTGTAAGCATAGATACAGGTTTAGTGTTTTTTCCTCCCAGTTTGTGATGCAAATAACTATTTTTCGTGTTCCTAAGTAAAGGACATATCGGATAGCAACACTAATGGTAGTTCAGGATCCAGATTCAGCTGTTTGTATATCGATTTAGCATCACATTTTTAAAAGAAATTATTTGTGATGATCTACGGATGTTCGGATAGAAAATATTTAGGTCATTTGACACTGGAATTACCGTAACTTCGTATAAAAAAAAAACAAGAACACCATATCCGAACGTTGGTTGGGAAGTTACAGCAGTGTTAAGGTTTAGGAGGCTATTTTGATTGGCATAAAATCGTTTTATAGGGATGTTTTTGTTAATACCAATAATGATCATCTCTTTTTTGATTGATTTCATTAAAAAAAACCCCTCTAATCAGAATTTTACAGCACACTTTTATTTGTTGACGGCATCTCATACATCCTTTAACGACTTCTTCAATATTTTACGACACGAATTGTCCATCGGGTTGTTGAAATAATCCTTTGCACAAATGAAAATTGTTGTAGACATTCAAAATTGGTACAAAACCCTGCATTATTTTTTGTGTGGAGAGTTGCAAAACTGATGCGTAATTCCAAATGCAAAAACCAGTTAAAATGTCTGACAGTAGATTGTTGGGGCGGCCCGGTAGTAGATGCGACAGCGGCGCCGGTCTTCACACGGCAGGACCGGGGTTCAAGTCTCATCTGGGCCGTTCCCCCATAGTGAGGACTGACTATCCAACTTATGCGGTAACAACAAATCTAGTAAGCGATAAATGGCAGGCATGACCTGAGAGGTCGTTAGGCCAAGAAAGAAGAATAAGAAAAAGAAGAAGATAGTAGGTTGTTCTAGTGTGTTAAAAATGATCTGGAAAACCCTGTAATGCGTTTATTTACGGGTAGGAAACCGTTGCGGTAAGAAAAACACCTAAGAAGGTTGGGAAAATGCTAACAAATAATTTAAAAAACAAAAAAGATAATGAATTTTGTTGTACAAATATTATGTGTAGGTTTTGTAAAATACATAAAAGTCCCGCTAGACGAAAAGTCAGAGAAAAGCTACAGGAGAAAGTGAGCTTAGGATAACTTCTAATCGCTTAAAAGTCGCAGTTGGGTTAAAGATAAAGAAAGTGTTCCGCAGCGCAACCACACACACACACACACACACACACGCATTCGCTCGTGCGCCAAACGCGCAAAAAACAGGGATTTGCGTTTTTAATATAACATTACCCGAGAACGGGGGGTCCTCTCCGGGTTGCGAGGTGGCGTTTTCCCTTTTTGGCTACCAAACGAAAAATCGGTTTTCTCGGGATTTGGGTCTGTTGGCACCCGAAGGCTGGTTTTTCGTTGCTTGTTCCGTCGACGCCAAATTTGGCAGTTGGACAAGTGGCCTTCGTACTGTCGCTGTCTCTCGTATGCATCCTATCTAGTGCAGCATCTCTCGCTTGTCGCACAAACATCCACTACTACACTAATTATCGTAGTATTCGGTCACAGCAGCAGCAGGGTTGAAGTAGGGGTTAAAGAGAGGGACTAGGCTAGGTGGAAAGAGTATTTGGAAGGGAACGTCAACCTTCAATTAGGGACTCTCTCTCTCTCTCTCTTCCACACCGTCCGATTGTGTGATTTGGGAACATTCGGGGGTGCATTGGGGGAATGATTTTACATCTAATTTTATGTCCGCTGCTCTTTTGCTTCCCTTGTGTGCGCGCCGGTCTATTCTCATCCCTGCATCACTCATCTTGGAGACGCGGTGAGAAGCTGTTGGAGGAAGAGTGGTGAAAGGAGGATGGAGAGGTGGGTGAGTTAGTGCGAGCTTCAAGTTCACGCTTGGGGCGCGTGAGATGCTCCATCGCTTCAGGTACGGGAAGACTATTGCAAAGAGGGTTGATGAGCGCGGCAAACCAAGGGCCATCGTCAACACAAAGGGAAAAGGATTTTACACAAAAATAGGACACACGTAATGTAAGCGAGCCCTTCATCCGTCAGCAACGGTGTGAGCACTGTTGTCGTTAGCCGTAGGTGGAAGATGCTCATCCACGCTTAGCGACACAAGAGTACGCCCTTTGGTGTTCCGAAATTCGAGAACATTCGGCTACAGCGACAACTACCCATTACCATTGCGTCCCCGCTGTGTGTGTGTGTCCTACGGGCGTTAGGCGCGTACACCTTGTTTTGGTTTTGGCAACAGTACCGCTCCGTTTTCCTTTCGATCATCGATCGGACATGCAAAGATGCGCACCGCACGTGTACCTAAATATAATCGCCGAGTCTCTTCCCGCCTTTAGGGGAGATCGCTGGTGTGGCTTCAACTAACGCGCAGTTACATTTGGCAACAGGGTTTTTTGGCGCAATATCTGCGTTACGACAGTTTTTCGGGCTTGGAGATACACGTTTCGTGTGCTAGCGGGGGAAAGAAGTGCCTCGGGATATTCTGGACATCTTCACCGGTGCTTGGTAGAGGACCGATTTGACTGAGACATAGTTTGGTACCACTGTCAAGAGAACGTCTCCAGAGGATACATTTGGTCTAGCTAACAGTAAGGCTGGGTCCTACAAAGAAGACTGTCTCGGTTCATCTTCACAATCTCAATCGATCTGTTTTTGTTGCACAGTCAGCGCTAATGAGCCGCCTGGGCAGAAGTATGCCGGGCAAAGCACAGGGCACACATGACTAACCACGCCCGGCTACAGTAGACGGGAGCGTTTTGTTTGTCACGTTTTGGATCACGTAAACAACGCACTTTACCCGTGGCGTATTTCTACAGCCTCCGTAGGGTTCCCGCAAATTAAGATCACCGTTGAATGTCACCAACGTCAACCGTGCCGTTGCCACTCTCACAGCAAACCGAGTCACGTTCTGGTATGACGGGAGCCGTCTTTTGTTTATTGTTGGTGTTTGTCGGCTGTTTTGCTGATGACACCGCAAACACGAACGCCGGGAGTCGAACCGTCAGGTTCAGGACAGGATTTCTAAGAAATCATGCCATCAACTATCTCCTTCTCTCGCGGCTCTTTCCGGCTTCGAGTTTTTTGTTGCACGGCTGGAGATCATTTGCGCTGAGCCGACAAAATCCTGCTGCGTGATGTCCGAGATGAGAGATGTTTTGAGTAGCAGCCAGCCGCTTGTTGTGGCTTGTGATGTCAGCTCCAGCATGCTCGCTTCTTCCCGTTTCACCATAACGCATTGGACATTCTCACCGATCGTGTGTGTTGGAGGGTGCGGGGGCGTGCAGCAACGATGTTGCACTTTTACACTTTCGCGCTGACTCATGCCCACTGATGATGTGTTGGAGCCTTCGCCTGCACTCTGGGGCACACCTGGGAAGATGCAGTTGGCTGGCGCCACGGGTGTCGATTGTGCCAGGTGACTTAATGATGCATTAGCTACCGAGAGCGAGAAAGCAACCCGGTGTGTGGAGCAAGTTGCAATACATCAATTATTTCCGCAGGGCTACAACTCCGGGCGTTCATGGAAGAATTGATGTCCATTTGGGAAAGCGAGCGCTGCTTGACTGCACCCGGTGGAGAAGTGTCATTTGGGTGCTAATTTAGATCCCTTCGCTACCTGCCGCCACGTCCTGCGACAGACGATCGTCATCTTGGGGAAGGGCTAATTGATCTTCCGACGCTTGAACCTGTACAACACGGTGCACAGGAAGAGGCCCCCTAGGTCGGATGACTCTTATTTATCGTGTGCCGGAACCTCTCGAAGTTCACCGAGTCTATTAACAGTGACACGTTCCCATCCATCTTCGCGTGTGCACTCAATCTCTCTCTCTCTTGCGCGCGCCGAAGTGCCGAAGCGTAATCGTTTGATGCATAGTCGAGGATATATGGTGTGGGATACCTTAAGATATTCCCCTATACCTGCCCACACCGATATCTCATGCTCTCCCAGTTCCGTGTCAGGTTGGACACAATTCTAATGATCTGCAAATGTACAGTGTCCTCTTCCCCCCCGGTAGTCGTCCAGTCGAGTTCGCCCTCATCCTCCGGTAAGGAAGGTGTTGAACATTGTTACAGTCGCACGGACCGACAGAGATCATTAGCTCTCTCTCCGCCATACCTATCTCGTGATGGTTTTGCTTTGCCGTTCTCCAGGGTGCGCGCGACCGCATTTATCCCTTCAACACCGTTTGACATTCCGACCGTGTGCCGCAAGGTGATAATGCCGTCCCGCCGTCCTGTGGAATGTGAGGGACCAGGGGAAAGAATTCCACAGCGTATGGAAAGATGGAAAATCAGCAACAGCGGCGATAGGCTCGATCATTAATCGTAAGAGAAATATACGCACGCACGCAGTCGCGAGGACCTCACCCGGTCTCGTCGGTACCTTGAAAGATGCCGAAACGCTCGAAACGTCATGATCTCTCGCTCTCTCTCTCTGTGCGCGTTACACTGCATTTTGAATGCTGATGGTGTGTAATTTAAGCTAATTTACTGTGTGCGCGTTTCGCTACGCCCGGCTCCACTCGATGTCCACTCCAACGCAACAGCAGCGAAATGTGGGAAATTGCGCACACAGGTTTTAGTATCAACAGAGAAGATAGTGCGCAAAGGGTCGATTGATATCACCTCTTCCTTTCTCGACCGGCAGTAGCAGGTCCGGATGCCTATCTGCGTTGTGCGCACGCCTCACTCGAAGCACTTTGTGTGAGAGACTCGCGCAAGAAAGCTCGGGAGCGCTCCCCCACGTCTACCAAACTGAAGCTAATTTATAAGGCATGTCTTGAGATCTTTCACGGCCATGGCCGAGATGTATATGCGGCCAGCGAACACCATCTCGAACCGAGGCTTCGACAAACATTCGGTACCGAAGAGTGCCCGGTGCCCGGTAACGTGAAGGTACTGTGCGCAAGCCTATATTGCAACCAGCAGCCGTTGAAATGTCGTTTAAGATCAACGCCCCGATCTCCGTTCCAACTGCCCTACCCTACCGGGTACACCCAGTGGTCTATTAAGATCGCAACCGCGTACAGGAAGGATTAGGAGTCGCGATTTGCTTCACCATTCGGCCAACCACGGACGCATTAGTGTGTGAGATTACAGATTACAGGTACTTGTCTTCCTCTTCCTGACTCACGCCTCCCACACGTTGTTGGTGTGCATCCATTGCAAGAAACCCGGCGAGTGCAGAGAAAAAGAGATTAGATAAAATGCGTTCGCACACAACCACACACACACACCCCGGGACCGGACCCTCCTTCGCGTGGTGCGTAGATTGATGAGATGATTGGATTTTGTGCCCGCCGACAACAGATGGATGTTGTTGTGGTGGTGTGTGCAGTGTGGAAATTGCTTCATCAGTGGGGTCCACTAGAACATCACACACACACGGTTCGGAAGCGATTATGCACGGACTTTATGGTTATTTGTGGGTCACGCTTTTATAAATGAAGTTCGCCTTTTTGTGTCCAACTTTCGAAAGCTTCGCAATACAGGGTGTGGTTGCTCCAGAAAAGAGTTCAATACTTGTCATTTAAAAAGACAACGCTTTTAATGAATTAAAAATGAAATAAGAGACTTTAAATAGTTCGTAAAGATAATATTTAAAAGTCTTTCTGGTTGGTCTGATGACTTAAGCTTAAAAATCGGTAAATTTTAAATCATCGTCTGTCAAACAGTCGAGCAGTCCCAGTATCCCGGAGCAGTTTAACAATTGAACTATTATGCAAGAATAATTGTGCTCAAGATTGAAGTAATTACAGCACATAAGCCTGCACATAAGCCTGCACATAAGGGATATTCTTTTATTAAAAGGTTTTGTTTTCATTTCGAGAAATTCATGACAATAACCAAAACAATCCAAGCCAAACATATCTGCTAGAAGCTAAGTTTTGGCATCTAGTAGGGGAAGTGCGGGAGGTTTCGACACTGTGGGTAAAGTGGTTTTAATATTTGATAGTCTTTTTGAAAGAAATTGTGATACACCTTATTTATACTAACTGTTTTAAGTATTTTGAACCTTTCTGCGCTGGGATAAATTTGTCTTCCGTCAAAATAAACAACAAAACGAGGTCGATAGGCTTCTGACAGTCAGCAGATGTAAAATGGTACTGCTGGAACTTAAGTAATTGACGCTTATTTTCAACGAGAAAGCGGTTTCCGTGTTAATAAAATATTGTTTTATAGACATAATTTGTTTGTTCTGTCTCAAGGTACGTAGGTTGCATATTATATAAAGTTTTTTAAAATGTTCCCAGAACTTTCCTGTAGAATCGGGGTAAAATCGACACCCCACTTGAAACTAGTTTAACACTTTTTTGTATTTAGTGAACATTGCATTGGTATCGTAATTTGAAAGTATATATTATCCTCAAATGCCCCGTAAACATCTCCGTCAAGCTGGACAAACTAACTTACTTTCCATTATCCCGGCCAATCCATTATCCCGGCCGTTCTGGCGGACGCATCAACGCCATCACTCCATCTCAGTTTGGGCCTACCACGCCTCCTCTGTCCATATGGACGGCCTAAAAGGACTTTACGGACTGGGTCGTCCGGTGCCATTCTCATGACATGATCAGCCCACCGGAGCCTGGCTAGCCGAATTCGCTGCACGATGGTGAGTTCACCGCACAGCTCGTAGAGCTCGTCATTGTAGCGGCTCCTCCATTGTCCTTCCACACATACGGGGCCAAAAATCCTTCTGAGCATCTTCCTCTCGAATGCGGCTAAGACAGTTTTGTACAGTCCCAGCTTCGTCCGTCGCGACAGGTATTTTGAGTGGAGAAGTTTCCTCAGGCTGTAGTATGACCAGTTGGCAGCCAGCACCCTTGCGCGCAACTCAACGTCTATGTTGTTGTCGATGCTGACTTTTGATCCCAGATAGGTGAAGTTTTGGACGACTTCGAAGGTGCAATCACCTATCTGTACATCAGCCCTGCGTAAATCAGTGTTTGTTAACAGGGCCGCTGGTGGTGCCACCATCATTTTGGCTTTTGCCTCGTTAATCTCCAACCCGAGGTTCAGTGCCGCATGCTCGATCCTTTGGTAAGCTTCTACTACATAGGAGAGCCTCAAACCAATGATGTCTATGTCATCAGCGTATGCCAAGATCTGGAGTGACTTATAGAAGATGGTCCCCGAAGTTTCCAGCTCCGAGTCTCGGATGGCCCTCTGTAGCGCCAGATTGAATAGGAGGCAAGCGAACCCGTTTCCCTGGCGCAGACCCTTGGTGGTAGCAAAGGGCCCTGAGAGTTTTCCATCCACCTTCACCTGGCACTTCATGTTGGTCATCGTCATACGTACAAGCCTGGTAAGCTTGGCCGGGATTCCAAATGAGCTCCCTGGCTATGCTATCGTATGCGGCTTTAAAATCAACTACAAACACTAGGTTAAAAAATGCTATAGCAGCTGTATGGCTTGGTATATCAAGGCAGCTAGTAAATATGATTATCCAGGGACAACGTTTATTGGATATGTCTCCAATGGATCATCTGCCAAACTCAGACACAAATCTTGCGTATTTACTCCAGGACAGAGGAAAGAATTAGTCCAACATCTAGACGATCAAGCGGGCCGCTTCTATGGGATCACAATGAATGATGTTGGACTGTTAGATCTTGTTGTGAAAAATAAAATTAAACATCCATTTAATACGAAAAAGAATTGCTCCTAACCAGAAATTACCACAGCTAGAAGTTCTCTAAACGTCATTCCGAAAAGGCAGCAAAAATTTCCTCGCTCTTTTCATGAACCAACGTTTGATCAGGGCAAAAGCTTCAAAGGACATTAAAGCAATGAAAATGAACCAGAAGAAAACAGCAAAAAAGTAAGTAAAGCAACAAAAAAAAAGCTTTTTGAAATCACAGAAGAAGAATAAAAAATCTAAATAAGAAAATTACAGACATTTAAGTTTGTTCTGCTCTGTATTATAGTACAATGTGCCGTAATCACCCCGCATGGTGTCGGTTTTACCCCGTCAGGGTGTCGATTTTACCCCCACCAAGTCTCGGTGCAACAAAAATTATACATTTTTTATAAAAAAAAATTTTATCAAAATTATTTGGACAACTTTAAAATCTCGTGCGATAGTACATAATGATTCAAATAGGGGTTTTTTTTATCGATTTGTAGTAAATTTTTGACGGAAACCTCCCGCACTCCCCCTAAATCTAGTTTTGTCCGTCTATTTATATAGAGAGCTAGTCAACATTTCTGCCTCAAAACGTCAAAACACATACAAACAAGTTGGTGACGAATAGTTGTCGACAATGCTACCTACTGTAAGTGGAATATGTAGCAGAATTAACGGCCATGGTGGTAGAGCATGGATCTGGCAGCTTTGTTAGAGGCACTGCTAGGTACACGCGCCGTAATCGGTTCAAATCCCGACCCACACTATGGAATTTTTACTTTGTTAGAATGGTTCCAATTTTAGTTGAGGCAATTTTTATGGGTGATTTTTAAAACAATTCCAAAACCACACCATACTTAAGTTAAAAGTCCCCTATTTATTATACCTTTGAAGTTATTATAGGGGTGTCTCAAAACAATCTCATGGTGAAAGGTCCCCAATTTTGCCTTACAAATACTTTAAACTAAAGTAAACAA
This sequence comes from Anopheles maculatus, assembly GCA_002091835.1. Classification (NCBI taxonomy): domain Eukaryota; kingdom Metazoa; phylum Arthropoda; class Insecta; order Diptera; family Culicidae; genus Anopheles; species Anopheles maculatus. Next base: position 534 of record KZ064427.1, on the reverse strand, counting down.
AACAAGCTTTCGGTATTTTTGTTCTTTTCAAAACTTCTCACTCCTTCCGAGCGTTTAGGGGTGGTGGGTGGATTGTGGGTGTGCATGTAATGGGAGGGTGATGGGTGACGGTGGTGGTGGTACACCTTATTTATGGTGACCATTTGTTAAATAAATGCGCGGCATACCCCGGCAAAAAGTGCATGCGTGATTGCGTGCGCGTCCACAAACGCTGCATCGTGCGGTTCCTCCGCGCCCAAACCACCCCCCCCTCCCCCCCCCCTCTTTTTTTTTTCCCGTACCGGCCTTGCCTCCCTGCCACCCACCCATCCCTTCCTTCCTTTGGTCCTTGCTCGAATTAATGGATCGCTTTAGCTGTTCTGCTCCCGATTCTCGGTGCTTAGAAAAAAGGGGGGGTGGGGTCTATGTGGGGTGAGTTTTTATTTTGTTGTTGTTTCTCCACCCCTCTCGCCTAAGCATCACACTCCCCCACCCCCAATGTTTGCGTGTACGGAATGGTAAAGGACAATTAATTCCAGCGCATTAAAATATCTA
>LULA01017008.1:0-16730 GCA_002091835.1 Anopheles maculatus | reverse complement strand
ATCATTTTGTAGCTAGATTTAGGTATGAGTTTAATATCGTTTCTTTTTTTTTGTTGGTATTTGATACATCCACACGCTCTTTCAATGCAAGTTCCAGGCACAACCAATATGTGGATTGCTCTCCATGATGTTCAACTTAAAATAGCTTTGTTGGTGAATGTTGAAAGTTTCATCAATCGATCAGTGTGGTAAACAATCAAGAAAAGACATGAACGGGTGCTGATAACGTAGAATTCATTTAACAAGTCGTTCAATAGTTCAGCAATCTCGAAATAGCTACAATTCACGTACAATGCAATTGTTTAATGTTTAGTTTTGGGAATGCATATCGCTTACTTTCATGTAAGTCTCAAAGTAGAGATTATTTTGAGGCTTACATCCTCAAGATACAGACAGAAGTCCTCACGATTCAGAGGCCTGGTCTCAATTTCGTATATCAGTAACGATCTCATCAATCTATCAATTAAAACCAAGCATATTTCGTAGTGAGTGATTGAGGACCAGAGGCGGATCAAGAATCTTGGAGGCAGAATGAAAGTTGAGAACACATTATACAATAAATCCTCTGACTGTCTGACTGACTCTGAGAGAGGAAGGATTAATTTAAAGGAAGTTTGGGCAAGTCAGAGGAAAGTCAGAGTTCGCGGTATTCTAACTGCTAGAAACACCTCAGGAGTAGTAAAACTCAGGGCACCAAACATCTACTAAGTTTGCTTATATCATGACCCGTTCCTGGTGAGGCCTGACTATTTCGCTTTTTCTTTCTTGGCCTAACGACCTCTTAGGTCATGCCTGCCATTTTTGGCTAACTAAACTTATTGTTACCGCATAGTTGGATAGTCAGTCTTCATTACTAATTCCACAACGAAGATCCAATAGGTCAAGTAAGCCATCAGATGGCCGGTATGACCAAGCAAGTCGTTAAACCAAGAAAAATAAGATGTTTCGTAGAGACTTACTAGTACCCCAAAAAGTCTTCATGGACTGATGTTATTGATGGCTCTCTACTGACTTGAAAATTCAGAAGTTCTGCCAGCATTGCATTGCCAGTAGACTAATTCAACGTATTAATTTGTATTCTGTCTTCTCGCAGTGTTGTCTGGAGGAATTTCTGGAAGGCTTATAGAGCTTCAATAGCATTCTGCATGCTCTAAGCTAGCAAGCTCTTTGCAGAAGTCGTTGCTTGGTCCGAACTCTAAACTCTCCTATACGAGAGCACTCAGAACCTTCGGATATAGGATATCTAAACTATGATTCACAGCTGCAGGGTTTTCTCTCTATATCTTAATTGTTATTTAGTTGGCTGACATGATATACTCCAAAGTTGTCATTTGGATTCTCTTAAAGTTTAGAGACTAGTTTAGTTTAGTTAATACACCTGCAAAAGCGTGAAGTACTTCTCCTTCGTGATTTTTTTTCTTAATTGCTATGTAATATGGTCTATTTAAAGGACTACACAACATAACTCCGTGGAGTATTTAATCTCCAGGATGTATTAAACCTCTAATAAAATCGTCCAAAGCCCGAAAATTGTTACGATTTTCCTAAAAATATATCTTCTGTTCTACAAGCTTCATCTCCTGACAACAATTAGCAATAATTTAATTTAAAAGTTACCCTTTTCTTACCAGACTTCCAACAAACAACAACAACAAAAAGAACAAAGAACAGAAGCAAACCAACACGATTAACCTCTGACACCGGGCACAGTGTCACCAGCATTAGCCACACCCGAAAAAGGTGTCAATTTCTCTGTCATTATCCCCCGGTGTGGCTGTTCGTACGCTGCTCCTGCTGTGCTGTAAACCGATTCTTCATGGCCAATTGTTCGACACAAATGGACATCCGATTAGCACAGCATGACTTCCCTGCTGGTGCTGGTGAAAACATACAGTATCACAGCAGGAGTCTGGGAAAATGTGATCCTATCTTGGGTGGATGGATGAAAATCTACGCAATAGTTACGGTTTCGTGTGTTATACAATTCATAATTTTATTCAAATTTTGCTCCAGAAAATGCTTTAAATGGCGTACTTTAGCTCAATTCGTTGTAATCGTTTTCTATTCCATAAAAACACCCGGGACATGCAGTCGAATGTTTTGCTGTTGATAAAAATGAGCTCCTTCCGCTCCCTCCAATCCTCCCCTCAACCCTCACATCCACATAAAACAATCAAACCGATCAAAACAGTGCCGCGTGTGTGCGTACGAACAGGCGAAGAGTGTTTTAAATTAAAACTGATGGCACGTGGCACGCCGTACGCCATTGTTGGTCAACGGCGTCACTCGCCCGATAATAAAGTCCCGATGTAATGAAGGCCCCGCGGCACGCTCGCTCAAGTGGCCATTTTTCTATTCATCTGAGCGCGCGTGTTGAAAGCAGGGGCGACTCGAAAGAAAGTTTGTGCGTGATCCCATGTGACGTGTTGCTTCGATAAGAAGCACTGTGGTTTTGGTAGCGTCTGTAACGATCGATTTGTGTCATGCGAAACACTTGTCTAGCTTCTATCTTTCATCAGCAATAGAGTGTTCACCGAGTTTCATACGATTGCTCAAAAATAGATTTACGATAACTAATTTGACTTCCATTCCTGTTCCACTCTGTGCGCCGATGGAAAAATGAACCAATTACGCGGTGGAAAATATACGCGACGCGACTACAGTTTTCCTTTGCTGCACAAGGGACATTTTTTTTGGCTCACCTTTCCACGTTCGGGCATTCGGCCAAAGCAAACAAACATTAATGATCAAACATCTGCCAGGCGTACCGGGGCAATCCATTCATCGCATCCCATCCTATGCACACAAATGTCCTCTGTGTGGCTGTGTTGGGCTGTCCCTCGCACCCTTTACCGTTCGAGGGGGGTTACCGGTTTGTCGAAAAAAGAAAGAACGGGACAAACACCGTGAGTCCCCTGGCGCTAGCGTTGCTTGCCGAAATAATGCCGAGCGAAACGCCAGCAAGTATGCAATATTCCAACATTTCCATCACGACGCTTAGAGACATTCCAGTACGCTTCCGCGTTTGAATAGTTTGCACGGTGTTGCAAAGGAAAAATTGGCTGCTAAATCGCATTACAAAATTACAAATCAACTTTCACGGTGTCACGGCGAATCGGTGGATCGGTGCAATTTGTTATCGCATTAGTGACTCCCGGCGCAAAAGGATTATTATCGTTCGCTCGATGAATTGGGCATCGGGGTTTTTGATGATGATTGAGTTAGCTTGTGTCTGGTAGTGTGTGAAGAACGCACACACACACGCACACACACAAAAAAGCAGTAACAATTACAACGGTTTGCATTTTTCATTAACTTGTCTCTTCCGGTTCGGGTAAATAGAGCTGCCAGCAGCTCTTGTAAAATCATTTGGCAACCAACCAACCAGCCAACAAAAAAAGGGAAGAGAAAACACCGTGTCAGTGGCACCGTACAGCACACATTCTGCGATAGCGCGGTGAGAAAACAAATTATAAACACCGCGACACCATTTTTCCACCATTTCGGCTGTGTATCTATCTGTCTTTGTCGGTGTGTTTGTGTGTGTGTGTGCGTGTATTTGTATTTGGCAACCAAAAACGGTTCAATTTATTTGACAATTTGTTCAAAATATTAGACAAGCACACACACACACACACACACACATCATAGGGGGGAAAAAAGGCAAACTGGAACCAAATAGATATAGCGAAATGCCAACACGTGTTTAACACAGTGTTTTTCCACTTGTCACGCGCTCTGACAGACACTATTTGGCTATCGCGCGGTATCGCCGATAGCCGATTAAAGTAGGCAATGTATATATGGTGGTGAAATGTCAATTTGGTCAAATAAATGAAGCACACACACACACACGCACACAGCTGGTGAGGTTAAAAAAAGAGAAGAATAAAACATCGAAATGTGTTGTGTGTGCAGTTCAACAATGGGATGCATTATGAGGTTTTCCGTACGGTATTGTAGATTGCGTTTAACTTAGCCGCCCAAGCAATCACACACAGCAAACCCGTCGAACCCGACTTCGTTCTCTGTACAGGGCAGGATAAATATTGGTACATCAAACAGCCACACACTTCTACAAGACGTGGAGTTCCCTCGGTTGTTCCGGCGGAGAAGAACCCTTTCCGAAAAATGTGTGCGTGCTCTGTTTGTCCAGAACCGGTGGTGGTACCGGACTAGACGACCCGGTTTTTTTTTCTTCCCCGGGTTGGCAGGAGCTTCTGGGTGGGTGATATTTACTTCGAGGCCCCCCCCAAGAAAGCTCTGGCCTGTGCTTGTACTCGGCCGAAAGGTGTAACGCACAATTAGCTGGGTGCGATGATGAAGCTGAAGCTTTCTTGGGAGCAATTTGGCGAATGAATGAGGTGCCGATTGTTTGAATCGGCAGTTGGAAAACTCATACGATCGCTGACGCCACCGCATCCAGAGCGAAGGGTCAAGGAAAAGGTGCAATGTATTCTTAACAAAAGGTAGTACAAATAGGCGGTCCTAGAGTTGGTACGCATTCCTCAGGAGTCTGTTAGGGGTTTTGATAGCCTTTTCAGGAAGTTGTTTTGCATAATTTAATCGTTTTTGTTTTGGGTAATTACAATTGAGTTGTAATTTTATCATACTTTGAAAGAAACAGTAGCGTTTACAACGCCTTAAAGTATGCAATATAGGGTTTTAAAATCACACTTTAGTCCCAGTACTTACTTAGTTAGGCTTTTTGACGTTAAACTGTTTGATATTAGGAAAAGTGTTTTGAGAAAGCTCTAATGTACATCAAATGGATCGCATTTGATCGTAATTATATGAATGTACATCGTTAAAAGACCATTATTTACTTGGTGTCTCACTGTTGCTTGACTCTGGCATATAAATGGAGTTGAATCTCGCCAACCGCTTGGGCATTGTGGGCATTCAGAGCATCAGTAGTTTGCTGCTAATCGAAACGGACCTTATTATATATTCACTCCATTAGAAAATTTGTAGTATATTCAAGATCTAGGTCTTCTTTTTTCTTGGCCTAACGATCTCTAGGTCATGCCTGCCATTTTGGCTTACTAGACTTATTGTTACCACGTTGTTTGATAGTCAGTCATCACTATGGGGGAACGGCCCAGATGAGATTTGAAAGACCCCCCCCCTCTCCCCGGCTCAGATGAGACTTGAATAAATCTAGATAATCGTCAACATGGACATCATCGGCCAGGTGAGTCATTGCTTGTTGGACGGAAAACTAGCCAACGCACACCAAATAGTGACACACTTTGGTGATTACTGTGTATGAATTGGCCCCAAATTTGACAATTTTACTTGCCAAATGACATTTTCATGTAGAAATAGGCCTCATCTCTGAAGTAGCGCAAATTTAAGGTGTGTTTTCTCCAGCTCCAAAACTTGATAATCAGCCAACTTAAGCGTCAGGATCAATTGGATCTCGTTTCGGAACAGATTTTGTATGTTGTACCTGTAGTTTCAACAATTAGGACGCAATCAACTGTCAAAGTTCGCGTGTCAAAATGCTTAATGAAATTCCTACTTCAACGTTTCCGTTAGTCGATTGTTTTAACATTCTTTTGGAGGCCGTATTGAAAGGACTTGCGAGGGTTGAGTAATTTTTATCGTAAATCGTAAAAGTGACGTTATGGTGCCGATAAAACAAGCTGTAAAATCATGAAAAAGGTATTCAAGGATATCGTTGCATCAATCAGGAAATCAATTCTCATGTACTTTCGATCATTCTGACATTAAAATGAAACGATAACAATTCGTTTATCTATTCTATAAAAGTGACATAAAGTTAGGGTGAGCAGTCTGGGAGCAAATTACACACCTAATCTTTCATATAGAAACTGGAATGTCTGAATATAAACCATAGCAAAGTCTTAATGATATTGCTGAAGAAAATATTTAAAATATTATAAAAATGTATCGAAACCGCACGTAAACAACAAATCCTTGTAAATATCGAAGAAAAATATATAAAACGCCCAAATGTATGCACGTTACGCACACACCGTTGAACCCATATGTGTTAGATTAAGTAGTATTTTAAGAGAAATATAGAGTCAGTCTCTGTTAACCACTCGAGCTGGATGGACGTTGTCTACCGTTAATCATAACTGGCGCAGTCGTAAGGCGAACAAGCATCCTTTCTCATCCCGGTCTATCCATCCCTGAGAGCATATCAGTGGAGTTGCGGAGAGAAATCAAGCTGATAATACGAGCTGAGAGCAGAGAGCGAACAAACGCAGAATTTGCTGAGAGGCAACGTATCATCTACGCACAATTAAGGAGCACCGACATCGGCAGCTACATCACAGCTACAGCGCAGAACAAAGCGTGTAAGTAGAGTGACACGTGTGAGAAAAAAAGTGCAAACGCGATGAATCCAGAAAACAATTTTACCCAAGAGGAACTATTGGATCACATAAGACGTTTAACCGACACACAGAATAGCCTAGTCGAAGAAATGAATAGGATGAGGGCGGTTGTTAAAGATGATCCAATGCTGTCCTTTAAAACACCAGATCCTATAAAAAATTTACCAATATTTAATGGTAATAAAAACGAAACACAAGCTTGGATAGAAGATACAGAAGCAACGCTTAATCTTTTCGACACACACAAAGGCACCCAAACGTACGAACTTATAGTTCGAGCAGTGAAAAGCAAAATAGTAGGAGAAGCGAGAGAAGCTTTGATAGCTGCAGGGAATTTTAACACGTGGCCCGAAATAAGAGAAACATTGCAGAATTGCTTTGGCGAAAAACGCGATCTTACATCATAACGAAATGCAGAAGGTCCACGCAGGTCTGCACACTGCTATGAACTTCTCCAACGTATCTATTCACCAACAAACATTCGAGCAAGAGAGATGAAGATGTATCGATGAGGACAATGTTATCAAAAATGCAGGTCAATAGTCATGAAGCTGCTACACACAGTAACTCGCATGAGGTAGGTGAATTAAATTGGTCAAATATTTCTAATCGAAAAATTCCAAATATTAGAAACAATAATTTTATTCCTTACTTAGAAATAATTTCTACCGAAGGAAGGCTTAAATTTTTGATAGATACTGGATCGAACAAAAATTATATAATACCCAAAAAGGCAAATTTTGAAAATTGCTTAGACGAAAGTGGCATCTTTGTAAGTAACATTAATGGAAAACATGAAATCAAAAAGTCAATATTGCTTGATATCTTTAATATCAACAAGAAATTCAAATATTATATTTTTCATTTCCATAATTACTTCGATGGCTTGATTGGCTTTGAAACACTTCGAGACCTTGATGCGATTTTTAACATAGGGAAAAATATGCTCAAGATTGGAAACAAAGAATATCAACTGAAAAAGAAATTCCCAGATTACCAAACTTTAAATAACACTGAAGAAGTACGTTTCATTACAATAGCATCAAATTGTAAAGACGATCTTATTATTGGTGAAGAAACTGTTTGTGGACCATACTCCATTCTGCCAGGAATTTATAGTAGTGATGGAACAAGTGCAATAGTTGCAGTAAAAAGTAACGATAATATCGATAGTGAAATTAATTTCAACGAACTTCATCTCCACGAAGACGAATTTGTCGAAACAGAAGGACCTTCTGAACTAACTGGGAAAAGATTTAAAGTAATAGACAATTATCTTTCTGAACAAGAATGTAAGGCATTGCAATCTCTAATAGATGAGCATACAGAAATTATACATTTCGAAGATGAAAAACTCACATTTACTCATGCTATAAAGCATAACATAAGAACGATTGATAATATCCCCATCCACACTAAATCGTATCGATATCCCCAAATATTTGAAGACGAGGTACAAAACCAGGTTAAAAAAATGTTAAGAGATGGTATAGTTCGGGAGTCAATATCTCCGTATACATCACCGGTATGGATAGTCCCAAAAAAATCTGACGCTACAGGATTAAAGAAATATCGCTTAGTAGTTGATTATCGTAAACTCAATAATAATACTATCTCAGACAAATATCCGATTCCGGATATTACTGATATCTTAGATAAATTGGGAAGAGCTAGCTATTTTTCTACCATTGATTTGGTATCTGGTTTCCATCAGATTCAGATGGAAGAAAAAGACATAGAGAAGACTGCCTTTGCCATAAAATCAGGGAAATTTGAATTTACTAGAATGCCGTTCGGGCTTAAAAACGCTCCGGCAACATTCCAAAGAGTTATGGATGCAGTTTTAAGGGAATTTATTGGAATTTGTTGTCTGGTATATATGGACGACATTATTATTTTTTCAAGTTCATTAGAAGATCATGTCAAAGATATTCGTAAAATTTTTCAGAAATTGAAGCAGGCTAGACTAAAAATTCAAATCGAAAAATGTTATTTTTTCCGACGTGAAGTACAATTCCTAGGCCATACAGTATCCGAGGACGGTGTAAGACCAAATAGTGACAAAATAGAAATAATTAGAAAATGGCCAATACCGAAAACAGATAAAGAGCTGAAGCAGTTTTTAGGCACTATTGGGTACTACAGGCGGTTTATTAGAGATTTTGCCAAAATGATAAAACCTCTTACACAATTACTTCGCAAAGAATCCGAGTTCAAATTTACATCCACAGAGATAGCATGTTTTGAGAAGTGTAAATCCTTATTAACAATGGATCCCATATTAGCCTACCCGGATTACACTAAGGAATTTATCCTGACTACGGATGCCAGTAATTTTGCTGTAGGAGCAGTGCTATCCCAGGGTCAGATTGGCAAAGATAGACCTATTGCTTATGCTTCTCGGACTCTAAATAAGTCAGAGGAAAATTATTGTACCACTGAAAAAGAACTCCTCGCAATTGTCTGGGCGGTAAAGCAATTTCGACAATATTTATACGGTCGGAAATTTAAATTGGTTACTGACCATCGTCCACTGATTTATGCTTCATCAAGTCTAAATCAAAAAATAGTTCGCTGGAATCTAATTCTAACAGAATTCGATTTTGAAACAATTTATAGGCCAGGAAACGAAAATGTTGTGGCCGATGCTTTATCTAGAATAAAATCGACTTTAGAATCAAACGAAATAGAAGTAAATGAATTGAGCGGCGACGCAAATGATGGAATGACAATACACTCGGCAGACACGAGTGATGATCATTACATACGTATTACAGAAAAGCCTACGAATCTCTTCAAAAATCAGTTGATTTTTGTTGTTGACTTCAATGTAGCAGAATCTCATGAGGAAATCTTCCCTAAATTTCATAGGTTCACAGTTTCAAAACCACAATATTCTGAGGAAGATATCGTTAATGTAATTAAAGAAAAAGTTAAAATTAACGGTACTACTTGTATCCATTGTCCAACATCACTTATCCAGCTCATTCAAGAGACGTACAGAAAACACTTTGCAGAAAACAAAATTTTTAATATTTACATTTCTTTAGTTTTGTTAACAGATATTAAATTAGAAGTAGATCAAGATGATATTATAATGAAAACTCATGAACATGCGCATCGAGGTGTGAAGGAAAACAAAGCTCAAATTCTAGGGAAATATTTTTTTCCATCGATGGATAAAAAAATTAAAGTGTTCATTGCTAATTGCAGCACATGCAAAAAAAGTAAATATGACAGAAACCCTCCTAGATTGTTGCGCAGCTCTAGTTATGCCACTAAACCATTTGAAAAGGTTCACATTGACATTTTTTTCTTAAAAGGTAGTAAAATGCTAACAATTGTCGATGCATTTTCAAAATTTGCTAACGTGATACCCTTGCAAACTAGAACAATTGTTGATCTTAAGAAGGCTATCACAGATCATATAAGGTTGTTTGGAAGACCCAAACTAATAGTCAGTGACCAAGAACCGGCCTTTGTATCTATAAATTTTGTTGGCTTCCTTCAAGATTTAAATATTGAAATCCATCACGCTAGCGGCAGCAATTCCAATGGCGTAGTAGAAAGGTTCCACTCAACCTTAATAGAATTGTACAGAACGTTAAACAGAAAATACAACAAATTGGAATTTTTCGATAAGATTAATATATTAGTTGACATTTATAATCACACTATCCATTCGGTTACAGGCTACAGACCAAGAGAATTAGTTTTCAACATTCAAGGGAAAACTAACACGAATGAAATACTAGAATGCTTTAATAAGCTACAATCCGATGTGAAAGTAAAACTTCGAAAACAAAAAGAACTAATAGAAAACGGGAACGAGAATAGAGAAGCACCACCCAGTTTAACCCCCGGGGAGAAAGTATTTGTAAAAGTTACTCAAAGAATTACAAAAGATAAAGAACCATTTAAGATTTCCGAAGTTAAGCAAAATAATGAATTAACATTTAGGGATTCGTATGACTTCAAAGTGCATAAATCTAGGATTAAGAAATGAATGTTTTGTAAACGAAAATTATTTGTAGAAATTCATTGTAACCAAGCGAGGACGCTTGGAACTGAAAAGGGAGACGTTACGCACACACCGTTGAACCCATATGTGTTAGATTAAGTAGTATTTTAAGAGAAATATAGAGTCAGTCTCTGTTAACCACTCGAGCTGGATGGACGTTGTCTACCGTTAATCATAACTTGCAAACCTAAGAGCAAATCTCGTCTTTTGAATGGTTTAACTCATTTCTTCCGCTTACCTTTAACATTTTCATGCAATTTAAAGCAAAACGAGAACGTCCAACATCCTTCCGTGTCAGGTAGTTGATCCTTTCCGCCGTACAATCATACTTTCTTCCGACTGTTCCGATAAGGCCCATGTTGTGAACGGTAACATCATTTAACGCGGGCCATGAGCCATTGTGGACACGAGCAACGGTGGCACAGTTCCGGTCCTCGCCCGAAGGGAAGAGGTAATGCCCGGTAACAAAGGACTTACCCAAAAGGTAAACTACAATGAGCCGGGATAACATTTCAACATGACCATTTCCTACGTAAGCCTCCGTTTCTAATTGTACAATGGGAATTGTGTACCTTTTTTTTCTCTTCTATTTCGTTGTTGCAAATCTAGCGACAGTAATTCAAAAGGAATAACCGAGCTGTGTTCCGTTGTTGTTGCGGGACAGTTGCCAAAATTGTGAAGAAAGAGTAAGGGACACGTGAAAATAAAGCAACAAACATCCGAACACTCGGGAAGAATATCGTGTGAGGCTTCTTCTCTTGAAGCTCGATCATACTCTAGATCAATTCTAATAAAGAGTGTTTATACCAACAGTTATTCCTTATTATTTCAACAAATTTCATGCTCTTTTTTGTATATTTTTCTCACAAAAATCTCTAGCTCAACCGGAAGCACATCATCATTACGTAGCACAAACCTTCCGGTCATTCTATTCCATTTTTATCCTGCAAAAAGGGATGACAGCAGTTTATGTGATTCATCCAGTGGTCCCGGGACATCAGCCCCCAAAACACCTTTTTTGTAAGAATGTTGTGTAAATAAATAATGCATGTTTTGACCCATCTTCGAAAGGGCACGTTAGCAACAATGAGACACGACAGATATATAAACTCGATCGATGGAAAGCAAAACCGTTACGAACAATAACGATTCTCCCGGTTTTTGTGTAAGCCAGCAAGGGATGTACGATTGACTTTTTATTTGCGGACGAATGTGCAACCGGATGCGGTACGGCATCGAGAATCGCCCCGAAGGTCCGTACAGCCTGCTCGATTGTAAGTGACGCTCGTGCGCTCGATGCATCGTGTGGGCTTGGGCATCTGAGCAAACATTATGCTCAGCTTCCGATGCACAGCGGGCGGTACGGTTGGCCGCGGCAACGACACGTTTGACACCTTTAAGACGCGAAAGCAGCCTCCGAAAGCTTCCTAAAAAACGATGGGACATAAGAGAGCGTAGCGAAAGCAGCAGGCATCATCATCACCGTGGCCAGCCGATGACGACGCAGCAAAAGGGACGTCGACATCGCCAGGAAGAAACGATTATCAAGCTGAGCAAACATCATTAGAGATGGACGGACGGACGGAGACGCACGAGACGAGCTCATGGCCAAGGAACCGTGACAAAACGGGGTAAAGGAGAAGGTGTTTTTCCCCCGGTCCGGGCCCTTACCGAAGGGTTCCCATCTTAAGACGTTACCGGCTGCCGGTGCCCCGATAACAAAGATGCTGCCAGAGTTGTCCGCGCCGCTGGTGGAGCGGGATTGCCGTACTTGAGTGCCGTATTTGCTTAGGTGTGCCGTCAATTATAAACCTTCAGTCTTTTTTTTTATGTTGCCATCTTTCTTCTCTATATCTTACCCGAAACGAAACGGAAATATCATATGCAAACGAGCGACGATTCCTTACGATTCGGTTGTAAGTGTTGTTTACTGAGCGGACATAGGAATGTATAGGAAGAAAAAAAAGAGAATGTTTAAATTACCAAAACATTAAATAATCATATACACATATCGAACTCTTTGCGAGCAGAATCCTAATTGGACCATCTTGAGGCGCTTTAGACGATGACTTCCGGTTCGTTACAGCTTTACACTAGTTTTGAAAACAAAACAAACACCAAAAAAGGAAACACCACAATGATGATGATTGCCTTTGAATCAATTTTTCCTTCTTTTTTTGTTCTTCCAATGGCCTCCCAACCCCCGTACTGTGGAAACACTTCTTGTGCGCGCCCTTATGTTTCCAATGTTACCGCAAGCACTTGAATCTTAATTGGTAAACATATTTTTTACAGCGCGCACCAGCTCCATAACGGCTCGTTAGTGTTTCAAGCACTATTGCTCGCACACTCGCACACGTCCAACGTTTTCCATACGCTTTTCTTTGCTGGTGTGAAGACACACTCATGCTGAAGCCGCCATCACCACCCGGGTGTGTCTCGCCAAGTTTCCATCAATGGGCCCGGAAAAACAGCCTCAACACGCTTCTGGCGACAATTGTGTAGGTAAAAATAGAAAAACACAGAGAGTGAACACCGATAGGGGGTAGTTATTGAAAGTTGGCTACAATCATCATACGGGAAAAATCGTTATTGTAACGATTAGTTTCAATTGGGCCTCGGTACTTGTGTGCCTGAAGCTGTGAGGCTGTGAGCACGCACTTGATGATGTTGCGCCTGTACCCTTTGGCGAGGTTTAAAAGTTTGGAGGAGAACTGTTGTTTGCTGCGCTTTCGGGGCTTTGCGCTATCGTGCGGACTCCGGTTTTAGGCTGTGCTGTCCTACCACCCCGAACTATGCGCGTAAGAGGGTGAGTAGGGTTTTTTTCTTGTTTGTTTGACCCTTTTACTCGGACGAGGGTTGTAAAACTGCATTGTACGAGTTTTGATGCAACACAACCCTTTTGTTGCTCCCGTTTATCCGCGTCAAACTGTTATGTTTTTTTTTGTTTCTTTGTTTGTTGTTGTTCTTCTTCTAGTCTATGTTTTGTGATTCAATTTGGTGGTTTTACACGTTTTTATCGAACAATTTCGGGGTAGGATTGTTGTTTTAGATAAATGTTACCGGTAAAAGATGAACAGAATCAATATGCAGAGGTGGAATCTCTGAGGCTATCAGCTGAATGAAGTGCTCTCCAAGTCTTCTTACTTCCTTTTGTTTTTTGATTGCAGAAGTGTCTCCTGACCTTGGAAGACAATGATACATTGCACTAAGTCAAGCTGAGATTACAGATGCGGCTTAGATCCTTGTTAGTTATCTAAAATATTAAAGAATAAGGATGGAATAGAAATTCTTGATACGCATCCAGGTTCCCAGTACAGGTCCGTATTGACAGCCAACTTCTGCAATTTTTAGAATAATTTGTAATCACTGCGGACAGCAGGTGTTCAACGTAGTTTGAAGGCTCTTTATCGTCCAAACAAATGAAGAGAAATAAACAGTCGCTAATAGCTGTAGAATTAACAATTATACTCTTGTAAATCTTAAAGGGGCGGCCCGGTGGTGTATACGATAACGGCGCCGGTCTTCACACGGCAGGACCGGGGTTCGAATCCCGGCGGACCGCCTCCCCGTACGCAGGACTGACTATCCAGCTACGGGTAAAAACTGAGTCAAAGAGAGCTAGCAATAGCAGGCCAAGACCTCACGAGGTTGTAGTGCCAAGGAAGAAGAAGAAGAAAATCTTAAAGAACTTGGGATTTGATGGTTTCGGAAAAACACTCTTTTTTGACGTATTAAAATCTGTCTTGCGATCAAAACACGGCATAAATATTCTACTCCATTCTCTATTCGTTCGAGTAATTTGAGTCCTCATAGGTGATTCCAAAAAAAAAAAAAACAGGTAACAGGAGACTGGAATGAATGCTGATTTGCGACTACAAATTGCAGGATATGTAAGTCTTGGGTGAATACTTACGGCAGGATACTACAAATATAAAGGCTCTTGGAATACTAAGCTGAACACGAACATCTTCTTCTTGAGCACTAAAACCTCGCGATATCTCGGCCTGCCATTTCTGACTTTCTATGGCTCAGTTTTCACCCATAATTGGATAGTTCGTCCTGCGTACGGGAAGACGATCCGGATGGGATTCGATACTCTATACTGCCGTGTTAAGGTTAACGATGCTACCCCGTCTCATCGAGCGGACTACAAGGACACTGAATTCTAAATCAACACATCTCGTGCAATAGAAGTTTAATGTAGCTACGGGTAAATTAAGTAAAGAACGTCAGAAATTACAGACCTAGACCTCCGCAGGTTGTAGAGTCATGTGTATAGAAGATGAAGCTGATTGTCCTAATTGCTAGCTAGATCTTTTTAAGAATGTTGTCATTTGTGTCAAAGAAGAAATTGTTATAAAATTAGTCCTAATGAAACTTCGCAGACTAAGCCTCTTATCAGGAGTCGGACAACACTTGAACCTACTGAGGCGTGTTGTGGCGTGAAGAAATTTGTTCAATGGATAAAGATTATTTTGGTAGAATTTTAAATGTGAAAATCTGTGAGTTAAAATGTGCTGTTCCTCTATTTTCTTACGCTCTTTCCAGTCTCAACAGAAAGCGAAGAGTCTCTTCTTGGACTCGAACAAGACGTTTGTGATTTTTCTTGGAAAATCTATTGACTTCTTATGAGCGAATTTTAGTTGATTGTAAGTATAAGCAAATTATAAATAGAAACTCAATAGAAGGACATTCCATTCAACTATACAAAAGCTTTAAACAGAACGGATCACTGAAGTTCTTCAAAACACGTAGAATACACATTAAAGAACGTCCTACCCTTATTGCTATATCTGCTTCATAGCAACAGACTATTTGCACTATCCCAGATTTAAAGCCTTCAAAATCATTGTTGAAAACTAAGGACTATTGGATATGCTGCCTTCATAAAGGATGTGATTGAAAAATTAAAACTGAAACTACTTCAGCAAGAGAAACTTTTGCTACTCACAGCACAAATACCCAATATGTAACCAACTATTCCTTACTTTAAACCCTACCTCTCTCAACACCTTTAAACCTGCCGCATGTGAGGCAGAAAGTAATGGAATTAATCCCTAATAATATCACTCTGCAATGGTAAACCGTGCCTTTTTTTTTCTCTCTCTCTCTCTCTCACTGGCCATCCTTTCGCCGTACATTGGCTCGTAACTATGATTAAAGTCTATATTAATTTCATCTTCCCCGTCTACATTGCTCTCCCCCATTCCTTGGGGCAATTTTTCCGACCCCATCAATGTACGTGCGTGTGTGTGGGAGCGCGTTTTTCCACCTCATCGCCTTTAAGCTGTAAGCATTTTCATCATCATTTCGTTTTTGTCACTCGGTTCAGACTCACGTCTTGCGTTTTGCGTCAATTTTTCCTTGGAAAATATTAATAAAATATCACCGCGTGTTTACATGTGTGTGAGTCAGTGTCTCGCTCTCTCTCTTTCTGTGTGTGTATGTGTGTTAGTCAAAGAAGATGCTGCTCAAGATCACATTTGTGTACATCTCTTCGTAAGAAGGGACACACAAAAAAAATCCCCCAAACACACACACACAGAAACGGTTTCCTGTTTGTTTGCTTAGCTTTATTAATTTATTGTACGTGTGTTGCTGTTGTTGCTGTTGCTGGTGCCCTGCCACGCTTTTGTTTCCAAAATGTCAACAAGGCGTTTCCGAGACGGAGGAGGAGCTTACGGGAAAGCTAGAAAAGAGGGCGGAGCGGGAGCGGGGGAAGTGGGAAAGAGAAAACGCTTTACTCCGAACGCTTCAACGCTTGGCGAGTTTGAGAGCATTAATTTCTGTCTATTTTGTTTTGGTGCAATTATTATTGCTGGCTCTCTAAATATTATTAGCAAAATGGAGTAATGAACTTGTTTTGTTGAATCGACGTTCAACTGTCAAAATATGACTGAGCTTTACAGAATATATTACATTGCGTATTGCGTACACTACCACTAGTAACGCACGGCAGTCAGCATCCGATGGGAAGTGTGTGCAGAATTTATGTGCACGTACGATTCATCTTTTAGCACACACATACACCAACAGAGGACAGTATCCGGACTGAGGGAGTCTTAAATTGAAGATAGACGAGAACGATTTACCGAACAGCAAATGCTCCTGAAGATACTGAAAATCCGAGTCCACAAGTCTCAGCTATTCTCCAGTCTCTTTTGGGGACATGTTGGATATGGTTGAGTGCAGGCGTAAGAGGCTTCCCAGTCTCCAGGTTCGAACGTCCGGAGACATTGGAGTCCTATGCTTCTTGTGCTCTGTTTTCATACCAGCGTTGCTTAAAAATCAAGCCAACAAATCATGTAGATTATGATTAGTAGAATAACGCTTTCCAA
>LULA01017007.1:0-16739 GCA_002091835.1 Anopheles maculatus | reverse complement strand
CCATTTAAGACAAAGAGGACTGGGAACGCCTGCGAGCTCGAGCTCTTTTATCAACGACTGGTCCATAAACGTAGCCGAGGATCCACTATCAATGAATGCAAAAGTTCGAACCGTTTTGTTCGAGCCGTAAAGGATAACCGGTAAATACTGGAAAAGAATTCCGTCGCTTGTGCCGCAATGGGTCAAACAATGCCCTTGCGTTGACGCAACCGATCGATCAAGGCGTTCGCCCAGTTGCGTATCCTCGCATTCTTCATGCAACAAAGGATGGTGCATTCCATCGCACCCATTTCGCCTGCACGCCGTCCTCACGTAGCATCCGCTTCTATGTGATTTTAAACATTTTCGGCACATCTCCTGTCTCCGTACAAAAGCTCGCCTATCGGTAGGGGTTAGATCGAGAAACCGGTAACATTCAACAAGGTTGCGACAAGAACCACGACACATCACGCATGGTCGTTCCGTTGATGTTCCGGAGTGAGGGGCGGCCTCATGAAGATTCATGTAAGCGCGTGTATTTCTAGGTGGTGGTCGTACGGCCCTCGTGTTGTTAGTTGGGTTTGTTACAGTTACGTTAGAATTAGCACTCACCTCGAGACTCGCACCCTCACCTATCTCCGCGATCCACTTACCGAACTCCATCAGCGTCTGTTGCGAAACGATCACAACGCGTTTGTTGTGCAGATAGAACCTTACAACAGCTAGCGCCAATTTATGGGATAGCGCCCATAATCGTTTATGGGACAGTGCCCACCATCATTATAGGAGCCATGGCGATGGCGAAGAAATAAGGAGAGATATAAATAGAGCCGAAGGACGCGCCTTCGGCCTCTTTTGAACGCCAGAAATACGCGAATAAATCAGCAATTTTGTGACTCCTCCGAAGGCGGGGATATCGACAAAAATAAGCGTATTTCTTCAAACTGTGGCGTAATTCACAACAGCGTCGCTTCGGGGAGTTGCCGTTTGTACCGCCCCCATTCCAGGCGGGTTGTCGGAGGAAGCTTCGCTGCTAATTCCTTCAGCAACGCCACGTTGCACGTGTAGTCCCGCAGGCCGGAGACACGGATTGCAGCGCACATCTTTCGAACTGCTGACCCAAACGATGCAATCGTTTCCAGCTTCTCGATCCTGGGAGCTGGCAGCTGCCTCACCTTCTCGATCAGGCTCTCAATGATCTGCTCCGGCCTTCCGAACTCGGTTTCCAGCACGCGTAGCGTCTCGTCTAGGCTGTGGGGTAGCAGCAGCAGGTCTTCCACGGCTTCCAGTGCGGGTCCACGCAGCGCCTTTTGTAAACGGAGCAGGTTCTCCTCTTCCGTAAATCCACATGCGATGGTCGACCGCTTAAAATGCGCGTAGAAAATCGGCCACTCGGAAATCGTGCCGGTAAATACGGGAAGATCGTGTCCGATCGCGCTCCTTGCGTTTCCGTGGCTTTGATTTATTACCGTGCTTCCAAAACCAGCGTTTGCCGATGGTGACACGTGGTGTGCACCGCCATTTGCAGTACACGGCGTCCCAAAATGGTGTCGCCTTGCGCGGCCGTTTTCACGATCCCCCGCGATAGAGCTATCTATCGCACGCCGCCATTCCGCGTATTCTCGTTCCTGGGCCGCTTTCTGGTCGTAGAGCCACGTGGGATCGTAACGTGGGGGAATACTTGCACGGCTTCCCAAGGGAGTTGTAGGGTAATGAACCGTCCGAGGGTCCGCCATGCCGCCGCCATCGCGTTTTGTCCTGGACGCCATACCGAACCGGTCCGTTTCGGTTAACCACGCCGTCGTTTTCTCCGCTTGGCTCGTCGTGAGCATATCCTGCCGAGCGAGTTGACGCGTGATTTCGAGCTCACGTTCCTCGAACTCGATCTCTTTACGAGCCTTCTCCGCCTCGAACTCTAGCCTTTCGAGTTCGAGCCTCCTTCTACGCACAGCCAGTTCACGGATAGCTATTGAATCAAGTCCGGGCGATGCTCCCGATGCACTCGGCGTTGCGTCCTTCGTCTCGCTGCCGACCGTCCACGCTGTCGAGCTCGCCGATGGTCCTGCCTGCGGCTCTTGCTGCTCAGCTGACTGTTCGCCTGGAGCAATGACCTCTGCTACGTCGCTTATCATCTTGGCACTGAACGTCTTTCACTCGTTTCACTGGTTCGATCTCCGCGTCACTTTCCGCACCGTCTTTCGCCACGCTCCGAAGGTTTACTAAGCGTTCTTTTCACTAACTTGCACTTCACTCCCGAGACTTACAAAACGACACGCGGCGTCTTAACTGAAAGTTTCTTCGCTATGATCGATGATACTCACAAAGGGTTCTTTATAGAATGTTGCGAATGCAACCTAGCGAATAAGCAAACACGGGTTCTTTAGTTGTACTTTTTACACTATAAAGAACGTGTCCTTTTATTGCCAGTATCGAACAGAGCCGAGAGCGCATCTCTCGTACGTTTTTATATGTCCCGAACCTTCCCGATTAAGCCCGAAGTAAGCTGATACGAAGTACCCGCTAAGTATTCGTTAAGTGCCCATGCAGCAAGCGCTTAAGGGCGTTACACACGTTTGTAACAGTAGTTGTTAACGATATTTTTAAATATCGTCAACGTCCGACAAAGGGTCAGGTGTCGGAAGTTTAGTGTTGCGCGATCTCACGGCAGAAGGCGGGATTGTCAGTGAGTGTCCCCGAGTTCGCACGAATCCTCCGAAGCAACGACCAGCGAGGCGAGGTTGATGACCGTAGTCGACGACAAAGATTATAAAAGGAGGTGGGAAACAGAAAACGAGGATACGCGCGAAAACAACCTACCAGATCACAGCTGATTTTTTAGCTCAACGTAAAATAAAGTGCTAAAAGAACTGGAGATTTGTATGTTTTATACAGCGTTGAAAAGTAACACTGAGAAATTCGTGTCGCGCTGTTGCGGTTGCAACAGTAGTAGTGTAGGTTTAGATTTGTTTGTTAGTTAGTTAGTTAGTTAGTTAGTTAGTTTCTTAATATTAGCGTAATTAGTTTAGTTAGCATTATTTTTGTTTATACATATAGTTAGGTTTTTTGATAGGATAGTTGTAAGTTTCATGAAATAGACCACAGTGCATAAAAAAATCATTGTTGTTCAATTGATGGTGTAAAATTTATCAAAAACCAAATTCGAAAGAAACGTACTTTAGTTTAAAACAATACCGAATCCTACCTTCACATACGAGCTTAGAGTTTTTGTAAGGCAGGCACACGTCTCCTTTACTATGTTGCATATGGAGGAACGAGACACCTAAAATAATGCAGAGTAGTTATAATTTGTTCATATTAGCATATCGCTCACGCACGAGATACTCACCCGAGACAAATATTGCAAACTACAGAACGTTTCTCCAGTTGCTAAATACCGCAACGTAATTAGCAACCTCTCTTGAGCGGTGATGGCGTCGCGCATATTGGTGTTCATGCGTCGTATGTCCGGTCCTATTGCTTGCAGCAAAACATCAAAATCTTCCTTCTTCATTCGAAGAAAGTTGACGATGGTTTCGTTGGCTTTTTCTGCGACAATATTATCCAGCAAGCGGTTGCCATCTTCTTCCCGTCGGAAAAAAATTGGTCGCATCCACCACCTGCGCACAATTCGCCTGTTGCGTCTTCGCAAATTCATTTCATTCAATTCTACAACCCTAGATAACGCAGCAAACCACTCTTCACTCATCAAAAGATTATCCATTGCAAACTTTTCACAGCAAAATCCTCAATATTTCCAAATCAACGCCGGAAAACGAATCAACAACTGCAAACAACGCTGTCTGTATGTTTACAAACATGGCAAGGAATGACAGAAAAAGATCTCGCATACATCAATGATAGCAGCTTGGTGTGCGCTGTGGTGCCCAAAACGCGGCTATATGAACCGAAATGTTTATGACGGATAAATTTCGCATATCCCCCCCTTTTTAGCGAAATCTTTGTGACTTCTCGCATCATGTAGCCTGCCCTTAACAATTAAATCGTCAATGAAATTTGTGGTGTTGCTAGAATTTGCTAGAATTTGTTCCATAATTTTTTTTTGAGATTTTTCTGGGGCGCATGATACTCCAAATAAGAGTTTTTTGTACCTAAACAGTCCACGATGAGTTATGAATGTCGTGAGAGACTTACTCTGATCGTCAAGTTGCAGTTGGTGAAAAGCGTCTTTTATATCCAACCGCGAGAAAAACTTTTTCCCATTCATTTTTCATCTTGTCTCCTCAATTGTTGGTAGTGGGTGTGATTCCTTAAGTATTGCCTTGTTTAGCTGTCGCATATCAATGCATAAACGGATGTCCCCATTATCCTTAACCACTATAACCATCGGTGAAACCCATTCGCTTGGCTCGGTGACTCTTTCAATAATGTCTTTCTCCAACAACTCTTCGAGTTTCTTATCCACCTTTTCTAACATTGGTAAAGGCAGTCGTCGTAATCGCTGAGCAACAGGTTTAACGGTTCTATCTATAGGGATATTTATCTTGCCGACATTTTACTTACGTAAAGAATGTTAACTATCTACACGCTGAATCAATTCTCGTTGACTAGGCAACCCCACAACTAATACTCCTAATTGTTTTTGCCGTTGCTTTACCAAGTAGAGGCTGAGGTCCATTTTTAATGACATAAAAACGGGAAACAGTGTTTAGTTTTTTTATCACCATCATATATGGTTATTTCTGAGTCAAACATTTCAATTACTTCTAAACAATTGGTTTGAGCATATGCTTTAAATTTCCGATCGGAGATTCTTCTTTTTGTTGGCTGGCCCCGTATTAAGATAATTAGTATTACAGAGCTGTTACAAAACTCTCAATTTTAAAACCGCGGAATCCGCGCCAAGCCATTTCAAATCCGCGCCAGAATTTCAAATCCGCACCAATACGAAAGCAACTCAAACACCGCGATTCCACGTACTTATGCATCGAACATTTGTGTTTCCGGCAAATTATGGAAACAGTTCGACAGACACACATACATCATACAGAGGTTGTAGTGCCAGAGAAGAAGGAGAATTCTGTGTATTCTGTGAATGAGTTTGGTATCAACTTTAGTATCAGGTATAGCTTAACTGATGCACGTGGTGCCGAATAAATGTAAAGTACGGAAAGTACATAGACTGGCAAAGAAGAAGAGGCTACACAGATGCAAAATAATACTTTCGCGCACGAACGCATGCAGGTCAGGAGTTCGTATTTTCTGAACAGAAGCTCTTCGTTTTGGAGTTACCGTACAATGTTCAAAATGCTCGGCTGTGAGCGCCCATGTTGGCCAACATCCCCCCGTCCCAAATAAACATCCCAAGGTTCCATCCAGCCGTGGGAAGGTCCCACTGGTTTCGAAAAAAACGTTATCGGGATCGAAAAAACCTCAAAATTAACGCCGTGTTCAACAAAACCGAGGTTTTGGAGAAGGTTTTGGCACCGGCACTTCAGAGTTTCTATGGAGCGGGCCATTACATCTTCTAACAAGACGGCGCTCCAGCCCAGACGACGAATATTTCAAGCGTAGTTTCAAGAGCATGTGACGGAGTTTCTAGATAAGATGTTATAGCCTCCCAGCACGATTATTATGTGCGTGTCACACATGCTGGCTAAGCAAAGCGAGTATAAAATGAACACTATCGACCTATTTAAGAAGGTTATTGCCATGATCTGGGATGAAATGCCGATGGAGCAGGTGCGTACCGCGAGCGATTAGTATGAGAAACGACTCAAGCTCATGATAAAGCAAAAAGGGAAGAAACTTCCACCTAATATGCCAAAATTTATTGGCTAGATTTTATTCAGCAGATTATTTCAGCAAGCCAAGATTGCGAAGCTGTTGTAGCGCCTGATAAGTAAATAAGTAAATGCTTCTTATGAATGAAATTTTTCACTCCCCCACACTGCCAACAAAATCCGCATGTTTTCTCTCTTAACTATTTAAAAATCACATGTGCTACAGTGAGAATTTGGAATGTTTTTTGTATGACACTCTCAACTGTATTCAATAATTTCAATGATAGACTTTTGTGTGAGTGGCAAAGAGGGCAATACATGTTTCACATATTTAATCATATTTTACATCGTATGCCCTACAAAATCAGTTGTCATTTGTACCATTCAATTCAAATTATTAGAACCAGAAGTATGTCAGTCTTGATTGAACGGTATATTATATGGCAATACGGTCATACCGTTTCTATTGAAATATATATATATTTTTTTTTGGAATCCGCAAAATCCGCGCCGATGAATAGTAAAAACGCGCCAAATCCGCGCGAAACGCAAAATTCGCGCGAAACGCAAAATCCGCGCCAGCTGTAACAGCCCTGGTATTAGTATACGGTCTTTTCAATTCCTGGCGATTAAAAGAATGGGCACTAGTAGAAACCACTGAGGTCGAACGGCACACTCCCGCAAAATGTCCACGCTTCCCACACCTCGCACATGTTTTGTCTCGAGCTGGACAATTTGCTCGACTGTGCGTAATTTAACCCATCCAGTGTCTGTATATTGGTATGACGAACGCTATTCCCACTTATCTGCTCGTTTACCGAACGAGAAGCTTCAAACGAATGTACTTGCCGTACTAGCTCTTCTAGTGTGAGTTCCTTCTCCTGAAGCAGCCTAACCCGTAACGAGTTTGGTACGAACTGTAACATTTTATCAATTACAGCTATTCCCGAGCTTTTCGAAGCTGTTCCCCCAAAATGGCATATCGATCCATGTGCTTGGACGCGAACTAAAAATTTATCTATCGACTCATCTGGCTCGGGCTTCATCTCCCAGAAAAGAAATCTCTCGTGTGCTTCAAAACGCTGAGGGGCAAAGTAATCGTCTAATTTTCCAATTGCTACCACATATGGGTCAATTCCTTGTTCCTAATTAGCATCCACATCAGCATCATGAATATTAAAAAAGATCTCTTGTAGCTCGAACGAGCCACACGCCAACAACAAATCTTTTTTCTCTGTCCCATCGCTTATCTTCGACGCACGCAGACAAATTTCAAATCCTCTCTTCCAAGTTACCCACACTTTCCTCCTATCATTCACCGATACTCCTGCTATTCCGAGTGGTGGTAACTTTGCAAATAGTTTAGTATCGCTCATCTTCTCTCTCTCTTTCCTCTTTTGCTTTCAACAGAATATTCCACCACTTGATCACTCCGCTCTTTCCTCTTTCCTTTCTGCTCTCTCCGTGCAGGTTACGCACATACGCTCTTTGGACGCACACTGTGTTTAATCTCTTCTTTTTCTTTTTTTCAGGAGCAATTCGTTTGCTTCCGGCTTTTTCTCTGCTTGCCAGATGCAGTTTTTTTTCTTACCAGACGCAGTTTTTCCTCTGCTTACCAGACGCAGTTTTTCCTCTGCTTACCAGACGCAGTTTTTCCTCTGCTTACCAGACGCAGTTTTTTTTCTTCTGCTTACCAGACGCAATTTTTTTTATGCTCGCCAGACGCAGTTTTTTTTTTCTCTAAGCGCTAGTTGCTTTTGCTGACCAGACGCACATCTCTTCTATGTATTAGATGCACTTCTCTCCTATGTATTAGATTTTTTTTTTTTGACGCAATTTTAATGTTCCGGTTGTTACGCTTATTCCGCTCGTTCCCGCACCTCTCTTGCGACTCCTCCGTGATCACTTGCACACGACACTGTTTCCGTCTATTATTCTTTTTTTCTTTTTTTTTTCACTTCACAATGTTTTGAAATTCTTAAGTATGCTTTATTTACTTGTTTTATTTGGTCCATTGTATTCTCCTTATGAGAAAACCAATCCTCGTCGCCAGTTTGTGGTACTCAATAAAAACACGTGTTGTCTGGTTGGTGATAGATTATCGAGTGATCTATTTATTAGCTCTCTCGAACTCTCGGATGCTATGTTCCTTGGTCCGGTACCGTTACTCTCTGCTTACAATCACTATCGTACTTCAATTCGTACTTGCGCTCACTATCACAGACATGTATATTTTTTTCTCCTTTTGTTTATTTTTATAAGGAGAGTGCATGTATTAGATGCACTTCTCTCCTATGTATTAGATTTTTTTTGACGCAATTTTAATGTTCCGGTTGTTACGCTTATTCCGCTCGTTCCCGCACCTCTCTTGCGACTCCTTGCGAAAAATTTGTAAATATAAGCAAATAATGTCAGACAATGGCTAGTGATTTCGGAAAAGCTTGATGTCAAGTATGCACAGCATACACACTTGAAAAAAAAAGAATAAATTCTACCGCAAGAATAAGACCGCAAACAAACATATGTCTATGAATATGTATTATAGTATTTAAACAAATAAATGTAACGTATTTGTTGGGATCAACAAACACGCATTTAAGAAGAATTAGGTTTTATGAAAAGAATTTTATTTATTTTACTAGCTTTTAGCCTATTTCTCTTGCTCGTTTCTATATCTCCTGCCTTGGAAAATATTCTCTCGCATGGCACAGAAGATGCGGGAATACATAATTTGTACACCGAAGCTACAAACAATGCCAATGATTGTCCTGATCGACGGTTAGCGTCGAGCGCAGTTGTATGATAGTGTGTGAGGAAAATTTCTACACGGGGACGAATTTGAGGCGAGATTAGTATGTTGTTTAATAAACGCACACTAAGTGCATTGATAGAGATCGAAAGTTGAAACTTTTTGACAGATCGTCATCGTCAGCTGTTCAAAATGTAAACAAACATTGGTTTGGCTTGCCTGCTGTATAAAACACGGATGTTAACATTGTTATTAATAAGTTAATGATATTATACTATGCATTTGTTAATATCAAATAGATTAAAATCTTTGACTGTGTTGATTTAGTTGCCTGCAGCATTGATTACAACGTTCGTTACAGAAAGTTCTAAACGTAAATAATCGATGTTGATGTATGTTGATATACAAACAAAAGGCATTTCATGGTTTTTATGCATTCTTCGAAACATTTTAATACGTCTTGTGATTATTTCAATAATGTGTGATTATTTCACACATTATTTCACTTTACTTGATAGTTAAATCAAACGGAACTAAATAACTACAAAAGTGAACTACTTATGAACTTGTGAACCATAAACTTACTGTATTTATTTGATTTGAAATTCAAATATTTTGCTACAACAAACGATCGATGATGAGTGCCTAACTGAATTGCTTTTTTTGACCAGGGCACGGAGAAAAAGCTGAAATCGCGGTTTTCAGACAATTTTGACAGTTCGACAACGATTTCAACAGTGTGAAACTTCCCGTGGCCCTCGGCCTTTACACTCAAGTTCTGCTCGCTTACGTTCGGGACAGGAAACAGCGCTGATTTTCTCGTTGTCGTTCTTGTCAATTCGTATTCACTAGTATTGTAGTGTGTGTTTCTTGGGGTGACGATTTTTCTGTTCCGATTTCACTTCAAATAAAAAAACGGTTTTGCTTCGAAATAAACAACAGTGCACAGATGATCGCTATATCAAAGTGAGTGGGAAGTCGAATTTTAATTTAAAACGACATTTTAAGACCAAACATCGCGGATAAGGCTGCTGCTGTTGCTTCGACTGTGGATCAAGACCAGGAGGAAATTGTCGTCAGAAGTTCTCTTACACAAAATTCTCCCCGAATTCTTCGTACTCGACGTCGTGGTCCACAACGTTCGCCTGCTTCAGAGGCTGCGTTCAGAGAACAGGCGCGAATTCGTCGTAACCAGACTCAGAGACGATGGCGAGAACGACGAAGACAGCTGCGACAACACCAGCGGAGGAGATCTGCAATCAACTAAGTGCTCAGCTTACAACTGATAATGAAGTGGACAGATTAGCAACAAAGGAGGCTTTAATGCAAGCTACCGAAGCTCTTTCAGTGGCCATTAAATTATCTAAGAAAGAAAAA
The DNA here is from genome assembly GCA_002091835.1 of Anopheles maculatus. Taxonomy (NCBI): domain Eukaryota; kingdom Metazoa; phylum Arthropoda; class Insecta; order Diptera; family Culicidae; genus Anopheles; species Anopheles maculatus. The sequence continues at coordinate 6,893 of LULA01017007.1, read as the reverse complement.
TTTGATGAACTCATTGCAATGGTGGATTTGCAGCCGTGGAAGAAACCCTATCAAGTCATTATGTCAGGAATTCGCGGAGGTTGTATTCATCAGGAACGAGATTACACGAAATTGCAGGAGATTACGGAGAATCTTTTCCCACGTCACGAGTCATTCGATTGGCCGCTCCCGGAAGATACAATTGACGATTTCACGGTCAGTCCTATTTTGGAGGAAGAGCTGATTGAAATTGCTGCAAGGCTGAATCCACGCAAGGCTCCAGGATTGGATGGTATTCCAAATGCTGCTGTATCCGTTGCAATGCGCGCGTATCCTCGAAACTTCCAACTTATTTTTCAGCGCTTATTGGAAGCCGGCGTTTTCCCAGAAGAATGGAAGAAACAGCGGCTGGTGCTTCTCCCAAAACCAGGAAAAACACCCGGTGATCCATCTTCCTATCGCCCAATATGCATGCTCAACACTGTGGCAAAAGTTTTTGAGCGCTTGGTTTTAAATCGCCTTAACGAACATTTAGAAAATAATCAAAATCCTCGGCTTTCTCCGTTGCAATACGGGTTCCGGAAAGGAAAATCAACTGTACAGGCGATTCAGGAGGTTGTGCAGCGGGGTAAATTAGCGATGTCTTTTGGAAGATCTAATGGCCGGTACAAGCGTTGCCTCATGGTTGCATCACTTGATGTGAAGAATGCGTTTAATTCTGCAAGCTGGAGGAGCATTGCTGCGGCGCTGCAACGGAAACAGGTCCCCATGTCGTTGCAGAGGATTCTTCGCAGCTATTTTTCGAACCGGGTGCTTTTCTACGATACGGATCGTGGTCCTGTCCGTCGCGCCATTTCAGCCGGAGTACCACAAGGTTCTATTCTGGGTCCGACGCTCTGGAATATTATGTATGATGATGTTATGGCAGTCGCTCTTCCAGATGATGCGAAAATCATCGGTTATGCGGATGATTTAATCTTGCTTGTACCTGGTGTTTCACCTGAAGCCTGTGCGTCAGATATGGAAAGATCCATAGCTTTGGTACACATTTGGATGGAGCAGCATGCTTTACACATGGCTTTGGAGAAAACTGAGATCGTGCTGATTAGTAGTTTACGAAGAGGTCGTCTGGAGGTTCCTGTTAACATTGGGAATACTACTGTTAAAACTGCAGAGCATGTTAAATATCTGGGAGTAATCCTGGGTAAATCACTGAAGTGGTCCAAACACGTTGAGATGGTGACACAAAAAGCACTTCGTGTTGCCAGAGCGGTTTCATGTCTTTTACGAAATCATGCTGGACCAAAACAAAGCAAGAGGAAACTTTTAGCTTCAGTTGCCACTTCCATTATGCGTTACGCGGTTGCAGTGTGGTGGCCAGCGTTACAAATAAGAAAATGTCGTCGGATGCTTCAACGTGCTCAAATGGTTGGTGCTAAAGGTGTTGCTTGCACATTTCGTACCGTTCGATACGAAACTGCTACGCTTCTGGCCGGACAAGTGCCAATTGTGATGTTGTTGGAAGAGGACGTGAGGTGCTATGAGCGCATTGGAACAGCACCGAAGAAAGTGATACGCCGGGAAGAGCGCGCTCGAACTTTATCATCTTGGCAAGATGCCTGGGATCACGATGCGCTGTTGCCTGATGCCAGTCGTTATGTGCGTTGGACTCATCGAGTTATTCCAAATGTTGAACAGTGGGTGTGCAGAAAACATGGTGAGGTGACATTTCATCTTTCGCAGGTGCTCACTGGGCACGGTTTCTTTCGAGAATTCTTGCATCGCATGGGATTCACTTCATCACCTTACTGTACTTGCTGTGATGAGGTAGTGGAATCTGTGGAGCACGTGATATTTGAATGTCCGCGGTTTTCTCAGGAAAGAGCTTTGCTTTTAACCTTGGATGATGATAGTACCGTCACTGCAGATAACCTTGGTGTGTACCTACTCAGCAGTTCGGCCCGATGGAGCGTCTTTTGTGAAGTTACTTCCCTTATAACAACTAGTCTTCAGCAAAAATGGCTTGCGGATAAGGCTGCTGCTGTTGCTTCGACTGTGGATCAAGACCAGGAGGAAATTGTCGTCAGAAGTTCTCTTACACAAAATTCTCCCCGAATTCTTCGTACTCGACGTCGTGGTCCACAACGTTCTCCTGCTTCAGAGGCTGCGTTCAGAGAACAGGCGCGAATTCGTCGTAACCAGACTCAGAGACGATGGCGAGAACGACGAAGACAGCTGCGACAACACCAGCGGAGCCAACGCATTTTCAATCAGCGTATTGATGAAGGCTTGGAATTAGAAGCGCGTCGTGAAGGATTAACAACCGAAGAAATGCAGGCTGTAAATCAGCAAGAACTTTCTGGTCGCTAAGGTTTTCGCGCGCTGGCGCCTTTTTTTGAAAAGGATATATGGTTTTGGTGAAAAAGTATGAAAGCTGGTGAAAAAGCTAAGTGTTACAAGATAAAAAATTCTTATGATATGAAGCAGTAACAATTGTTACTAGCCTATACGTCCCCAAACTTTCGCGAGTACACGGGGACGAATTTGAGGCGAGATTAGTATGTTGTTTAATAAACGCACACTAAGTGCATTGATAGAGATCGAAAGTTGAAACTTTTTGACAGATCGTCATCGTCAGCTGTTCAAAATGTAAACAAACATTGGTTTGGTTTGCCTGCTGTATAGAACACGGATGTTAACATTGTTATTAATAAGTTAATGATATTATACTATGCATTTGTTAATATCAAATAGATTGAAATCTTTGACTGTGTTGATTTAGTTGCCTGCAGCATTGATTACAACGTTCGTTACAGAAAGTTCTAAACGTAAATACTCGATGTTGATGTATGTTGATATACAAACAAAATGCATTTCATGGTTTTTATGCATTCTTCGAAACATATTAATACGTCTTGTGATATTCCAACCCACTGTGGGGTTTGCAAGAACTGTACACATTATTTCACTTTACTCGATAGTTAAATCAAACGGAACTAAATAACTACAAAAGTGAACTACTTATGAACTTGTGAACCATAAACTTACTGTATTTATTTGATTTGAAATTCAAATATTTTGCTACAACAAACGATCGATGATGAGTGCCTAACTGAATTGCTGTTTTTTGACCAGGGCACGGAGAAAAAGCTGAAATCGGGGTTTTGAGACAATTTTGACAGTTCGACAACTGTCGCTGACAGGACTTAGGAAATAAATTGCTCGTATGAAATGAATTAAAATCAACTTAAAGTTAAGAGCTATTTTTAGAAATGAATTGTAGGATGAACACAAGTAATGAACTAAAATGAACTAGGATTAGAATTAGGCCCCGCCCACTAATAAAATAAGTAGGATTAAGTAGATTAAGTAGTATTAGTATCAGATAGTAGGGAACATAAGTAGGTGGTGATAAGAAAAGTCGATGAATAAGGAAATAAGGGAAATAGGGAAAATCAGGGAAATTAGGATAAGTTATTTTTAAGTATCGCTAAGGAAACACGGCGGCGAGGGACGTCCTCGCCGAAGCAAAAAAATAAAGATAGTTCCGTTCTCCTCGAAAAACACGTGTCCTTGCTTTTTTCTCTCACCCTCGGTCGGAGTGTCCTATTCCGGTCCGAGAGTTCTACACGGGTTTATTGCCCTGCTGAGCTGCGAACATTTCAACAACGATTTCAACAGTGTGAAACTTCCCGTGGCCCTCGGTCTTTACACTCAAGTTCTGCTCGCTTACGTTCGGGACAGGAAACAGCGCTGATTTTCTCGTTGTCGTTCTTGTCAATTCGTATTCACTAGTATTGTAGTGTGTGTTTCTTGGGGTGACGATTTTTCTGTTCCGATTTCACTTCAAATAAAAAAACGGTTTTGCTTCGAAATAAACGACAGTGCACAGATGATCGCTATATCAAAGTGAGTGGGAAGTCGAATTTTAATTTAAAACGACATTTTAAGACCAAACATCCCACAACTGTTTTTGATCGTAGTGCTACTAGTGAAGATACTGATGCACCAATTGAAGGTGAAACATCAGCTGAAAACCGAGGTACGTTGGTACAAAAATCATTAAGTGATTTCGTGAGCATGTGTAAACCGTAGAGTGCAGGCTGTAAGAACGAAATAGATAGGAAATTGTTGAGCGTTTTTTGCAATCATGCGCTCCCTTTTCATTTAGTAGAAGCGTCAGATTTTAAGGACTTATTTAAGTCATTGTGTCCTACTTATAATCTTCCCGCTAGGAAAACACTGAGCAATACCATGCTTAATATAAGGTATGAGGAATTGTTAGGTGAAGTTAAAGCTAAAGTAGGGACGGCAAAGGTAATCTGTCTTACATCTGATGGATGGACCGATATTAATAATGAGAGTTTTTTTATAGCTACTGCTCATTATATAAACGATGCAGATTGTACATTGCATTCGTATTTATTGGAATTGGGACAGTTTAGTAAGAAGCACACATCGGAAAATATAGCAGTCTGGCTCAAAACGGTCAATGACAATTTTGGAATTTCGGAAAAGGTGTGTTGTGTAGTTACGGACAATGCACCAAACATGAAATGTGCCGTTAATTTGATGCACATTGAAAATATTACGTGCTTTGCACATACATTAAACATATTAATTCAGAATTCCATTCGCGATTCTATGTTAGATACAGTGAATTCTGTAAAACACATAGTGCCGTATTTCAAAAAAAGTTCTGCAGCTGTTCTGAAGTTGCACGAACTACAAAAAAACATTAATTATATGGAACTTAAACTTATTTTGGATGTTCTAACTCGCTGGAACTCAACTTTTTATATGCTTGAACGGTTTCATTTAAATAAGGAACCTATTATATTGTCACTAGCTATACTAGGAATAAGTTCAGGCCTTGAAGAGAGCGATTGGGTAATAATGAAGGAAGCATCGATAGTTTTAAAAAACTTTGATCTCGTTACCAAAGAAATGTCTGCAGAAAAAACAGTAACTTCACCAAAAATGCGTGTTATTGTTTCCTTGTTGATCAGTAAATTAAAATCAAATTTAAATTCTAGCGATTTTGATGCAAAAGGAGTTATCTTAATAAATTTATTGTTAAAGGGACTGCTTAATAGATTTAAATTTTTAGAAAATAGTACCGTTTCATAAGCGACCGTTTTGGATCCTAGATTTAAACATCGTGGTTTTAAAGATAATGATACTTTTAAACAATGCTGCGATACCTTCTTAAATGTAATGATTAACTTAGGATCAACACAAGATGTCACCTTGGTGAATGAAGTGCTTCGAAATGAGAAAATGCACACAGCATTTGGGATGAATTTGATGCTGAGCAAAATCAACCACAGCTCATGCTGCATACTCGATCTTCATTTCGAATTGAATTAGATGACTATTTGAGTGAAACTCTATGCCACCGAAGCGACGATTCTCTAAAATGGTGGAAAATTCATAAATTAAAATATCCAACATTGTATGAACTAATGCTCCATAAATTATGTATTCCCGCATCTTCTGTGCCATGCGAGAGAATATTTTCCAAGGCAGGAGATAGAGAAACGAGCAAGAGAAATAGGCTAAAGGCTGGTAAAATAAATAAAATCCTTTTCATAAAACCTAATTCTTCTTAAATGTATGTTTGCTGATCCCAACAAATACGTTACATTTATTTGTTTAAATACTATAATACATATTCATGTCTCCTAACTTATGTGAATTGTATTTTAGAATAAGTCCTTATTTGTAATTTAGAATAAGCAATACGGCCAGGCCGTTCTATTTGAATAAAAAAAAACATATTCATAGACATATGTTTGTTTACGGTCTTATTCTTGCGGTAGAATTTATTCTTTTTTTTTCAAGTGTGTATGCTGTGCATACTTGACATCAAGCTTTTCCGAAATCACTAGCCATTGTCTGACATTATTTGCTTATATTTACAAATTTTTTCATCGTTTTTGTATCAGACAGTGGTGTCGGAAACAGCTTTAAATACGTATGAAGGATAGTTTTTAGTGGGTTAAAATCCTACACTACCCGTGCTGTGGGTGTCTTTTGGAAGATCCACTCTCCTTATAAAAATAAACAAAAGGAAAACAAATATACATATGTAACTTTATTTCACGACCTAATCGCCCAGAAGCCGTTTCGCTACTGACTTACTTTCCATATTCAACCCAAGGTGATCCTTCACCAGTAGCACCGTTTGACGTTTTGTGACTCTAGACCGCAGGTTCACAGCAATGCCCGACAGAGGGCGTTGCTGTGAAGAAACGTTTTGGATGAAGACAGCTCAGAACATGCGAAGAAAAAGACATCTGCTGTTCACAACACAAGAAAAAGAAGAAAAAGCAAATGTAAACAACGCGTCCTACAACAGTGTCTGGCGCGTAAGTCTGGCGGTTTTTATCGAAGCGTTGACCGACTCCAATAAGAACACCAAAATGTGACAAACAAAATGTGTTCAAGGTATGTTAAAGTATGAAACGTTTGATTTTCCAGTATACATAACAACTTTATTCTTTTTTAGCTCCAGCTTCTTCTCAAAATGTCGTCTCAGAATGTGTTGTGGATGATTGCGACGATGCTTTCAACAACCGTACACACATACAGCAACGATAATGGCAGGCAGCAGAGGCATTGGAAGGCGCAGAAGTAGTGGCCTGTTTAGCAGCAGTATTTTTTCACTAAAACATACTTTTCATTTAGATGTTTAAGGCCTGTGAAATAAAATAAACGTTACTTTGAAATAAATAAACATTTTTCTAGCATTGCAAAACCATTCACTTACCACCATGTTGTTCGTACACCAACGTAAGCGTTTGGGAATCATTCACATCGAGAATAACCAATTTTTGTTTTGGAGTTTTGCAGTTATTCTACCTATGCGTTCGAACGTAAACTAGGCAGTATAAAAAACAGGCTAATAAGAA
>KZ064425.1:0-12688 GCA_002091835.1 Anopheles maculatus | reverse complement strand
ACCGTCAGGATGTCTGCATCGTCAAACAGCTCAGCTAGCTCGTGGTTCATTCTCCTTCTCCACACGCCCTGCTCGCACACACCGCCAAAGATAGTCCGTAGCACCCGCCGTTCGAAAATGGTGAGTGCATTGGCGTCCTCCGTCAGCATAGTCCAGGACTCGTGCCCGTAGAGGACTACCGGCCGTATCAGAGTGCGATATATGGCGCATTTCGTGCGTTGTTGGAGTCTTCTGGATCTCAGGAGTTTGTGGAGCCCGTAGTAGGCACGATTTCTCTGGACAATGCGCTTTCGGATTTCGCTGCTTACGTTGTTATCCGAAGTTACGATCGTGCCAAGGTAGCTAAACTCCTCTACTACCTCGAGATCGTCGCCGTCATCCCATACTCTGCTTCCGAGTCGTACTCTATCATGGTCAGATCCTCAGGCAAGCAGGTACTTTGTCTTTGTTGCATTGATCCTCAATCCAATCCTATCGGCCTCGCGTTTCAGTCGGGTGTACGCCTCGCACACCACCGCAGATGTTCGCCCGATGATTTCGATGTCATCCGCGAAGCCAAGAAATTCGAGAGATCTTGCCCCAGATGTCGAAGCCCGCGCTTCGCATGACACCTTCCAGAGCGATGTTGTACAGTTGAATATAAAATAGTTGTAATATAGTCCCCAAAGTTTGTACCAAGCTGGGAGGTAGTTAAGTCCTCAAGATTGCTTCTTCGCCAGTTGCCAACACAAAGGGACAGACATCAAGACACAGTTGGAACCTTCGCCATTGCAAAGAACCGATCATTACAGATACAGAAAAGTTGTCGCAAGCAGCCGAAGTTAACTCTGCAAAAGATGTGCAAGGTTCCATTAGCAGAAGGACTGTTAAAATTAAATAAATGGGAATCTTCAACAAGTCTTGCTCCATTAGTCACCAATTGAAATGCGACTAAACTGCTTCTGTCACAAATCTTCCAGCGATTACACGATGGTTAGCAATTGCCACAATCGGAATTGATCCCGGATAGCTCCGAGTCTTGCGGAGTCGATTCCAGAGGGTGGAATCGTATACGGAGTCAGCTCCGGCATTGGTTCCGACAACAGGAATCGGTGTCGGATTGCTTCCGGAATCAGAATCGTTTAAATCTGGCTTATCAAAGGGCTCCATTCTATTTTTTCGAGTTTGTGTCACTATTTGAAGTCGGAAGATGTGAAGAACAACTTGAAATTTGAAAAGGTTGGGTTTGATTAGTTCGAAACTATCATTGAATCTTCATGAATCTGTACAGGAATCGGAATCTGAATCAGCTCCAGTAATTGGCTCCGGAATCGGAATCGATTTTGAAGGTGGAATCCGATGTTCCTAAAAGTGTTCCTAAAAATGACTCTTTGCATAGCACCTGGATTACATATTAAAATACACAAAAGCAAGCATTTTGTTAGTCAATATGGTATTAAATAGTTACTTCTTGTGGCATTCTGTTTTCCCCCCAAAATGCCCCACAAGGACGTACGCATCCACCACCAGCAATCCCCCAAAAACCGCCTCTTAAAGACAGCCGAAAGGATGGTGCGCACATCGGTCTGGCGTGGCGAAGTGGTTCCGGCCTCGCGGGTCCGCGGCCATTCTGCCCGCGGGCCAAATTGGGCCGAACCAATACGCTGGTACGTACCGAGTTCGTTGACTCACTTCCATAAGGTTCTTATACCATTCACTGCCCGCCGCCGCTTTCTCCCGCAACCTTGTGCTTTTCCAGCAGTTTCTTCCCATTCTTCCATCCCATCACCGAAACCGAACAAACGGTTCCGTTCCGTGCGTTCCGTTTCGATTCCACTCCCTTGGACTTGTTACGATGTGATGTTGTTGATTTTTGTTGTTGTTGTTTTGTTGCCTTTACGCCGTTTGTGTGTGCTCCTCTGTTTTTATTCTCCATTTAGTCGATTTCCGTGCACTGCAAACTGCGGGACAGTCGAAAGACCAATCGACGTCTCACGCCACGTCACACGGTTCGGTCAGCTGGTCATCGGTAAATGCGCTGCTCGCGTGGACTTCCTGCGCGCGCGCGCGCGCTTAAGAATGTGTTTTTGGTCGCGGGACGAAATGAAGCGGAAAACAGGGACTGCCCAGCTGGTGCTCGGGATAGTACGCTAAGAAGAGTGGCACTGTTAAAGGGCAACCCTGGGTTGGAACCGTTGTTTCTTTCCCGGGCGCAAGTCAAGTGTGCCGAACGGGTAGGCCCTAAGCAACAGTTGCAACTGTTGCCAGGTTGGAAAATAAGGTTTTCCATTCACTAAATATTTATAATTCGTAATGCGTCCCGAACTTTGGAGAGAAACGAACTACGCTACGCTAGTAAGAAGGAAAACTCGTGCACTAACAAATACATTCCAAGCGACGGAACCCCATATCTCATCGATAATGAAATCAATTATTGTGTAACGATAGGCATGCGCTCGTTTAGATGCGTTCCAGTATATAGTTCGATCTAATAGAAGATTAATTTTCTTCCGTGGAAAAGAAACTTTTCAATCAACATTTTTTCCCCTTCGAGAGAATTAAATTGGGGGGGTTCGTCGCTTACAGACTCTCGTTAAAGTCTTTCGTTTGAAAAGCGCTTTAATAAGTGTGGATCGGGTAGGCAATCAGGCGGATTGTTTTGTGAGTGTTAAGTAAAGCGATAAATCCGATAGCAAAGTTTTCATTTCTGTCTAATATTTTAACGTGGAGTAGAAGTCCTGTAGGATTTCTGTAATAAAAAAGCATCTTGCAAATTTTATTCCCCTTTCCAGGCATCAATAACCGTTTGTAATAATTCCGTCCGCAAAAAGAGTTATTTTTTCTTGTCGAAAAGGAACTTTCAATCATCATTCTTACTGTGAAGGAATAAAGTTGGGGTTTGTCGCTTCAAGTCTTTCGTTTTATACGTTTCGAGCATGGACTGAAATGTGCCAGCTTAATGAGAGTTGTGTGTTGTGTTTTTTAAGATAAAAAAGGGATTCCACTGCCACTGTTACTGTGCACAATGATTCGATCTGCTGGAAGAGTTCTCGCACTTTCGATAAAACAAACTTAACTAAACGAAAGAATAAAATATGGGGTTCATCGCTTAAAAGGTACCAAAGGAAGCAAGTCTTTCGTTTATAAGCGCTTAAAAGATGCGATTCGAGGAGCAAAGTCAAGCGAATTATTATGTAATGGGTTAGCTAGAGACGAAAGAAAACAGAATTAAACAGACAAGAGTTATTGTTTGAGTCAAAATTTGAGTCAGGCAGGAACACATGATGGTTACTGGTTCTAAAAAAAATCGCCATTATGCACTCCCGTTTTGTAATAGTTCAATATGTTAGAAGAGAAACTTCCCTTTCAAAGCAACATACCAAAAAGGAACATCTTCCGTACGAAACAATAAAATATGGGGTTCGTCGCCTAAAGACTCGCATTCGAGTCTTTCGTTTAAAAGTGCCTCCAAACGTGCTTTTCGAGCGCAGAAACGATGCAAGTTGTTATGTAACGGATTAAAATAACAAAAAAGTCCACCAAACATTTAAATAGCTCTACGGCTAAAGTCCTGTAACGCTCGGCTTAGAACTCAAAGCAGGAACGCGTAATGATTTGTGGTTTACGAAAAAAAAAGTAAACCACCACTCTGCACTCCCACCTTTCATTGCGCTTCTTTATTGTTTCCTATGTCGGGGCTAAGAACCTGAAGCCTGCCGATGACTGCCAGTAAAATTAATTCGTCCAAAAAAAAAAAATGAAAATCGGAAAAAGAAAACCAACATTTGGCAGCCAAACACACAAAAATCCAAGCCAAAAGAAGCAATGAAACCGTACGTGTGCGCGTATGTGTGTGTGTGAATTTATATGTTGATTATTCTTCTTGCTGTTCTTCCCTTACATCCGTTACAGTACACGGTGCAGTGCTTTAGTTTGTTGAACTTTTCAGTCGCGCGGCCAATTTCGGGTTCGTTTTGGCCAATAGTAAAGTCTCATCAACACAAGAGAAGAGCAAAAAAAAAACCTCCACCTTTTTTGCAATATTACATTCCCTGCGTTTCTGACCCCCCCCCCTCCACCGGAAAAGCCTGAACGAAAGGGGTAGGAAAAGATGGAAAAGACGAAAACGAGATACGGAAGAGAAGAAAAGGGGGAGGGGGGGGGGGGGGGGTGAAGTTTTTGGGGGGGGGGGAGGTTTAATGGATGCGTGCGCCATTACTGTTCCGCCAGCCAGCCAGCCGGTCAGCCATTTGTCGCGGTCGCGCGAGAAAATAGCGGAAATATCCAGAGCAACAAACTTTTGCACACATCCACACACACACACGCGCGCGCATGCCAAACGGGGGATTGTGTGGTACGGAAGTGGAAGAACGTTCTACCGGCCGAGGGAAGTCAAGCAAACGAACTGTTTTGCACGTCAACTTCTAAACACTAACGCGTCTTTTATGCCAAAGGGAAACGATTCCTTCGCGGGCACCATTTTGTCAAATGCGATTTTACATTAATAGCACCCGAATTGAGGTAGTGGTATGTGATATTTAAAGCAAAAACACACACAGTTTTGAGTAGAGTAAATCAAAACAAAATGGAACCCCCAGAGCCAGATTGTCAGATTGAATTTTCCCCCTTCGAAAAACCGAACCGATGGTACACCGTGTTTTTCTTCTGCTTGGTTCTGTAAGCTTCGAGCCGAAGCAACCCCCCACCTCTCCCTTCTCCTTGTCCGTGCCCCCCTTCTCCCGCCCCCCCCCCCCCCCCCCCCCCCTCTGTAGCAAGTGGTGACTTTGAAAATCAACTTCTGCTGCTTTTCCCTAACGGTACCATCGCGCTTTTATTACCACCCCATCCTGTAGCTGTGTGAAATTCGTGCCAGCCTTTCTCGTGCGCCCTCTCTCTCGCTCTCACACACAGAGACAGTTGCACTACAGCATCGGCAACGTAGAACGGGCCTCGGTCAAGTAGAACAAAAGCTGTGAAGAACAGAATTTTCTTTCGTTTTTCTTCCCCCCCCCCCCCCTCCCTATATCGAATCCATTCGATCGCGTGAACCATGCGCGAAAGAAGAAGAGAAGGAGTCGGGGAGGGAAGGGTTGGAAAAGGGGAGGGGGGGGTGGTGGAAAGCACATGGTGGGAAAATATGATTAAACATTGTGCAACAATTAGCTAACCTTTCGCTTAACTGATCCCAGCCACCTTTCTTGGGTGGTTTCTTCTTGAAAACTCACCCAACGGTGTGTGTGTGTGTGTGTGTGTGTGTGTGTATGCGTTCTACGGGTAAAATTAATTTGCACCTTTAATTCCACCCGGTGTGACGTAGCAGCTTGTACCGCTGGGAACAAAATTATTGACGAGAAACCTCACCAGAAAATGAACCAGAATTGAAGTAGAATAGAATGGGCAAAACACAGGGAAAGGGGGGGGGGGGGGGGGGAGGGGAAGGAGGAAGAGAAATCTTCTAGGAAAAACAAGCAAGCAAGCAAGAAGAAGAAACTACTAAAACCCTTAAAAACTACGAACAAAATCGGCCAAAAGTTTGATTGATTTTCCATCTTTATTCTGCTTCTCTCTCTCTCTTTCTCTATCTCTCTCTCGCTCTCCTGCTTTCCTGTGTGGATGAAGAAACGCGAAACGTGGATGATGATGAGCCACACACACACACACGCACACAACCATCAAGAAGCGAGAAAAACAGAAGACCAGATCGCGCCTGACGCGCTTCAAGAACGAACAGATTCGACACGCTCGCACTAACACCATCTGGGGATGTGTTTTTTTCTTCTTCTCCGGTAGCTAGTACTGGTGAGGAAGACGAAGAAGAAGAAGCAGAAGGGGGTGAAGTAATCGACGTTTGTGAAGGAACGCCACCGGATGTAAGCCAAACCTGAGCGAAACAGCCGCGTGCTTCCGCTCGTGTTTTCTGTACAATTTTCTGCATCCGGTTCCAGCTCGAGCTCGAAATCGAGTACTTTAAAACACGCACAAAACAGAGCTTAGACAGCCTACACATCCCCACTAATTGTTTGAAGTTTAATGTCACCCAGCTCGCGTCCAAAACAAACCCGCCCACAAGGGAAGCCCGTTCATTCGCTTTTCTGAACCCCCTCCCGAAACACCATTGAGACAGGCTACGACTTTTGTTTTTTTGCCAATGGGTTTCGCCGTTATCCTTCACCGTTACCTGGCTGTAAGCTACCTGTGGCCAGTCGGCAGCATCCATTAAGAAACACCGAACTACCGCTCGCAGGTAATAACGTTCCCTGGAGGACGTTCCCAGCAACACAGCCAGCCGATCCTCATAAAGCAATCAATCACCATCAGGCGGTGTTGTTTGGCTTGCAAATAAAAAAGCAAAACAAAACACCCACCGGGCGGGCACTGCACCGTTGCGGAACAAAGCATGTGACGGTGATAATCAATCGCCGTTGTCCCTGTTTATCCCTTTCGGTGCTTAATGGCAGCGGCAGGCAGCTTTACAGTTTTTCGGCCGGCGTACCTGTGCGGCCCTGTTCGGCGGTCCCGCCATAAAGGCTTGCGAATGTGTCGGATTACGGGCTACTGCATACTGGTTGGCTGGTAGGTAACGCAAGGTTTATTGCGACTGTCAATGCCCGATGGCAAACAGCAACGGGTTACCCGCTGCTTGCTTCAAGCGGGTTATCCTTTTTTTAATGATGAAGATGCTAATTATGGTTTCGTATTAGGAAGTTGTTGAGGGTACTTTTTTGCAACAACAACAAAAAAAACGAAACTGGTAGAATTCTTTAGGTTTTTGAACGTTGAAAGAAGTTGAAGAATGCGGTGAGAAGTTTCTTTTTTTGTCGAGGGGGTTTTTAGCTCATAAATTTTTGAAGAACAAGATGGTGAAGAAGAGGAAGGTATCTAAAAGGGTATCTAAGGTGTAAGAATTTAACTATAGAATGGGTATCGATCGTAAGGCATCTGATTGGACACTGGCCGATAAAGAGACCACACGCCTCAAGAAGCATTTGTTGCGGGACTTTGATGATGTGCACAGTAGTCGTTTATTTGAGGGATCCTTTCCTTACTCACATTTACACCTAGTTACAGATACCTCGGATTACAATCTCTAGCAGGATTCAAATTCGAACCCAGATTTCAATCCGGATCCGATCTCAATAGGGTCATAGGCATGGATTTTCGGATCTATTTAATATATGCAATATACTAGATTGTTCGAGGCTCTGTGATTAGAGTCCGGATGGTAAGCAGACTATCCCGTAGATGTCAACGTTCTAGAGGAGGTTCTGCTACCATAGTATGTTTGAACCATCGTATAATAAGCACCGGCTGATCCGAATGACTCATAAACACTCGGAAAAGTGATCCAGAGACTCTCTCGAGTAGAGTTCCGGAGTGTTTATAAATAGATCCTGAGAACACCGAAAAGAAAAGCAAAAGATTACAGGGAAGGAATCTAGAAAATTCTAGGGTCGTAGTAAATCGGTCCTAGTGCCATCCTAAAGAGATCTAGAAGACTCCGATAAGATATGTAGAAAGCTTTCGAATAGAACTCTAGAGACTTCTTAAGAAGGTGTCCTGCAGACACCCATAAGCGATTCAAAAGACTCCGTACATCTAGAAGATTTTCGAATAGAGTTCCAGAGATTCCCTAAAGAGATCATAAAGACACTCAAAAGATATTCAAAATCTCCGGATAGTGTTCCGGAGTTTTCCTAAATAGGTTCAGAAATTCAGAAGACCACGAGAAGTGATCAAATAGAGTTCTCAAGAATTCCTACATAGCTGGTAAACACACTCAGAAAAGTTTCAACATACACCGACAAGAAATCTAGAAGACTTTCGAACAGAGGTCTACAGAAATCCCAAAAAGGTCCTCAAGACACCCAAAAGAAGTTCAGCAGACTAGGAAAAGTAATCTAGAAGACTTTGAAATAGAGTTCCACCGATTTCCTCAATAGGTTAAGGCAGACACACCATAAATAGATCCTGCAGACTCCGACAGGAGATTTAGAAGACTTTCGAAGAGAGTTCCAGAGAATTGTTAGATAGGTTATGAAGGCTGCTAAAAGACCCCTTGTCGGATGTCGGATCCAGAGAAACTTCGAAATGTGATCTAGAAGACTTTCGAGTAGAGACATCCTAAAGAGATTCAAAAGGGAACTCAAATAGAGTGCCGGAGAACTCCTACGAAGGGGCTAAAGAAAGGATCCAGCAGATACCGACAACATATCTAGAAGACTCTATCGAAGGATTCAGAAAACTTCGAAATGTGATCTAGAATGCCTAGAATTCTGGAAGACGAGAAAACTCCCTAAAGAGTCGGACAAGCGATCCTGTCCTGACTCCGAAAATCGTACCAGAGATCCACACGTCTCAGTGTTTTGTGCTTCATTCGGTCTATATTCTACAATTGCTATAAATCAGATAAAACATACGACTAAAGCAAATACACACACGAACAAGGAGTCTGTGAACTGTAAAGCTCAGTTGCTGGACGAGGGATGGCGCACGATTTGTCAAACGGTATAATCAAGCGCCTAACTTTACTATCCAACTCCGGCCTCCCAACGGGGATAATTATGCTGTTCAGCTTCGCCGACGCCACGTCGACTTTGATGATGATAATGATGATGCGTATGACTGTTGGTAGTAGCGCTCTGCGATTTCCACACCGGTAGTTGCGCAATACATGCGTGGTCCCACCCCCCAAAAAAAAAAACAGGGACTCTTGGTCTTGTGGCTCTGTGTGTGTGTGTGTGTGAGAGCGAGCGCGACATATGGGGAATCCCATTTTGGGCCGTGTGGGGCTCTTGTACGTGCGCAGAATCGCAAACTACGCTGGCTGACAGCGAACGTACCACCAATGCCGAAACCGAATTGGTGAAGCTGATTTCCTCTTCATCTTTGCTATTGTTTCGGAGGTACCATTCCAACGAACCAAGAACTGTCGCCACATTCTTCAGCACCTCCAAAACCGTACGAATGCCCGGTAACCTGCATTTGGGCTAGGGTCCCGGCCCCGTTGTTCTTGGCCCGAGCCGGGACGTTATTTTTAGAATTTTAATCAACACCCTCGCTACGCCCCTTCTCTGTGCCGCTTTCCATCCTGCCGGCCCATCCAGCAGCGTACAGCCCCCGTGCAAGGCTGTGGTGAAAAAAGTGGGACAAAGCGGCCCCGTCGCCCAGTTGCGCTGCTGCTGAATCGCGCACTGAAAAAGCTTGAATGCGTACGGCAGCGACGAACCTCCTGACACGGTGTGTGGTGTATATCGTGCTGTAAAAAGGTTCTGGGAAGCGAAGGGGTTGGTGGAAGGGTGAGTGCGGCAGAGAAGGTAGAAGGTAGAGAATATTTTCAACCTCCGTATCGCTGCCGCTTGCATTCTCTCTCATTCCTTTCTGTTCTTTTCCCCGTTTTTGTTGTTGGTTTGTTTGTGTTAATCCTTTCCTTTATAGCGTTTCGAACGGAGAACTCTAATACGTGGTCAACTTTCTAATTTTTTGTTTTTATCCAGAAGCAATACGACAGGCAAACGGTGGATGGCTTTCCCTCGTTCTTTCGGCGCATTCTGAGTCTCGCGACCGTGCAATTCGAATAATTCGAACAGCGGTGCAAGCGACGAACCCCTAGCGACGCAAGTGGTCTGGACGCAAGCCTCAGCCACGCATAAATATGTTTTTTTTTCTGGAGCTTAATACTGCTTTTTTCTCGGACATCGGAACGGGAAGATTCCGGCCAACCGACCGACCGGTGCTGATGATAAAAAAAAACAGGAAATTAAAGCCAGGACATGAGCCCACGCGTAGGATTTGCCCTCACCAGCGTCCGCACCATTCCACAACTATTCGCTGTGAGACGGGGCATGACGAGGGCGATTGCGCGAGTGTGCGTTTGCAGGGAGGAAAAATGGGCCCAGGCTCGTCTCGCATTGGTAAGCTGCTAGAACGACACGGTGCTCTTCCTGCTTTACACTAATTTACTCTCGCGTAGCAACCACCACATTCCCACCACAGCTTCGCCACGCCAAAATGGCCGGTGTGGCTTCTGGTGTTGTTCTTGGGAATTTTCTCGACGCACAACGTGCTGCTTTGCCTGTGTGGAAACCGGATGGAGAAAGGGAAAGAAAATCAAACGATTCTCCACAATGATGATGGTGGTGGCGGCGGCGATGATGATGATAATGGGCTAGCGCGGTACAAGAGGGGCAAGAACGGGCGGCGGGCAGACGATACACGACTTTTCCAACATTTACGGGCTCCGTGCTGCTTTGCGCCACTAGAACCCGGGACGGAAGGAACGAAAATGGAATCTTGTTCATAAGCATCCCATGGCGGTACGAGAACGGGGTTGGTGCGAAAGTGGAATGGTTGCTGGGGATAAGAACGAGCAGAAGAGGCAAAGACTACAGTTATACACAGTAACAGCACATGTGTGGGAAGAGGGTGGAGGTTGATTGGGGAGGTGGCGGCGGAAGCGAGAAGAAAAAGGCAGCACAACCCGGTTGAAGCAGTGCGGACATCTGCTTCTTCTGGCACTGTGCTTCACCACACATCATGCGGATCATCTCCAGAACCTGCCTAGAACCTGTAGACGGAGTGTGCGCGTGTGCGTTCCAATCGCAACAAAGCCCACGTTGCGTTTGCGTGTGGCAGTATGCGTGCGATCGGGGGTATTACTAGCTGTGTCCAATATAGCGACCGCCAACCACTAAAGCCTTGCCCTTGGCTTTGGCGCGATTGTGCCACGAAAGCGCTTTGCTCGGTTGGTCGTTTTTCGGTATGGTTATGACAATCGTCACAAACGTCACGTGGTTTTTTTGTTGGAGGTTAGGAAATGTATAAACTGAATTGCCGACATGAACTGGTGATGCTCCAGACACTACTCAAGATTCAAGTAGCGAAATTCCTAGGTCTGTCGCACTATTCCCGACATCGATCAAGATGAACTATAGAACTTCTGATACATTTCAAAACATTCTTCTGCTTCTCCAACATCACTGTAACTTCAACAGATTTCAATATACCTATAACTGGATAGTCAATCATGAGCTGAGCCGTCCAAAGACAGGACTTTCGTGAAATTCTTTCTGTGGATTGCTCACTTCATCCTGAGCGGCGTCCTGAAAGTAGTTTAGTTCTTCTAGTGGATTTCGTATTGAAACTCTCTTATTTGTCGCGCCAGTGTATAGCCATCTAGTTTAAAAAGAAGCTACTGTTCTCTCCACATATTCTAAGTTTTACTGCTTCTTTTAGGCCGACGACTGAGTCCAAAGACTGCGATAGAACCATCTGCCGCTCTTTGTATTTATTCTGAAGTAACAGACTAAAAAGCTTGAAGAGTTTGGGGAATCCAAAGTACATAATAAGGAATTCTGGAAGCTATAGTAACACCACTACAAGAAAGAAAGCAGTTTTACAACCTAGAAAGCCAATGTATTTAGACCGGATGTAGCTCTCCTGACGTGTGACGAGAACGCTAGTAGATACACATCCAATGCAACCGAACATTGAACTTCTTCCACCTGTGTCAGATCTTATCACGCATACCTAGATACTAGATTAAAACTATAAATTCGTACGATAACAACGCCACACATCTCATACTTGTGCCACTTTTTCGATAGCTTTTCATACAGATCACTCACCTCACCATGGAGGTAGATGTATGTGCTCCGCGTGTGTGTGTATATTACCAATAAACAATAGTATCTCTCCGTTAAGAAACCTAAATTTAGAAAGAGTGCAAGGCAGACCGAGAATGGAAGAACCCATTTGGTAACGTTTCTTTCTCGCTCTATCGGACGCTCGCCGGTTGCGTTAGTATATCATCACACACATCATCCCATTCGGGTGTGTGTGTATGTGTTCGTTCGTTCGGCTGGACGCAATAAGAGTGTAAGGCAGACCGAGAATGGAAGAACCCATTTGGTAACGTTTCTTTCTCGCTCTATCGGACGCTCGCCGGTTGCGTTAGTATATCATCACACACATCATCCCATTCGGGTGTGTGTGTGTGTGTTCGTTCGTTCGGCTGGACGCAATAAGGAGGCATTCTTCCAACCAGTTCACCGACAGTTCGTTTGAAAATGAAATCATATACCGTTACAATCGAAGAGCAGCTCCAACTTGTCAATCAAGATTCTTCGTTCACCACCCGGCGTCCCCCCCCCACAACCCCCCGTGTATGCTCTGCCCCATGCTTCACTCTAATTGAGTGTGCGAGAGAACTTGCCCATACCGACCGGCCAGCAGAAGAGAACGCCACGAGAACACTGCAACACAGCACAGTGTCTGCCATCTTGGTTTTGTTTGTTGTTTTGCTGTTGCGTGCCGTCTGTCTTTTAATGGTCACATCCGAAGCGTCCCGTGGGGCTTTTGCATCAAATTAATTATTTATTTACCACTGGTTTATTGGGGCCGCAACGTCCGTTTTTTTGGTTCTTGTTTTCCTGCGTGATGTTCCGAGCTTTTGGGGAGTTTTTGCCTGCCTGCATGCCTGTTTTCGTGAATGTTCTACCGCACAAACACACACAAACTCACACGTATTGTGGAGCGCAAGTGTGTATGGTGGTGATGGTCTCCCCGTTCGAGTACATTTCTTTCTAGTTTTTCTCCATTTTTCCGATTTTACGAGCTGCCTGGCTGGGGATTCTGGTTTATTTCCAGTTTTCCGTTCATTTTTTCTCTTTTCATATGTCTCTTCTCTTGTCCCCCCCCCCCCCCCCCCCCC